>SJYT01060347.1:449871-468906 GCA_006410635.1 Cephalophus harveyi
AGTTAATCTTTGTTATGTATAACATATGCAAATTTTATACATCTTAGCATTAATTCATATATCAAAATAAGAAATCAGAGAGTATATCCAGAATCATTTTGAGAAATATATAGCCTTAATGAAAATTCCAAGTATTATTATTGTTATTTCTTAAGTATGTGTTATTATTGCCGACACCATCACTATTCCAGCATACTTGTGACCTACAGATAAGAGAAGTCAATTACTTAAAAAGAAAAGAAATTAAAAGTCTGAAACTTCCTTGAGGATAAAGGTAGTCCTGTTTTACTTATGAATATATTCCATGACTGGAATATATTAATTCTTGACTGGCTTCTCCAGAGAAACAAAATCAGTAATCTGCAGTATGGAAACTGGAGACACAGGAAAGTCAGTGGTGTCATTCAGTTTGAGTCAAGAGACCTGAGAATCAGGGGAACTGTTGGAGAGCAAAAGAGAATAGGAGATGTTCGGCTTCCATCAGTGATGCAGGAAAATAGGGATGAATCCCTCTTTCCTCTGCCTTTTGTTTTATTCGGGCTTTCAATCGATTGAGAATGCAGATATGCAGCTACAAATGGGAGGGAAGTTTATGGGATCTACCTGTGTGTGTGCATGCTAAGTCATTTCAGTCATGTCTGACTCCTTGACTTTATTGACTGTAGCTTGCCAGGCCCCTCTGCCCATGGGATTCTCCAGGGAAGAATACTGGAATGGGTTACCGTGCACTTCTCACTTCTGCAGCAGAACTTCCTGACTCAGGGATTGAACCCACAACTCTTGAGTCTCCTGCATTGGCAGAGGGATTCTTTACCATTAGGGCCACCTGGGAAAACCATGGAGTCTACCCACGCAAATACTAATCTCATCAAGAAATGCTTTCACAGACATTTCCAGAAACAGTGATTAATCAAGCATCCATGGCTCAATCAAGTTGAGATATAAAATTAATTATCACAGCTACACTAAAAAATCAGATAGATAGAGATATATAATAATATATATTTGATATAAAATAAAAAACATAAATAATAAAGAAATGTATACTGATATTTATGAAACATAAAGCATTTATATAGTCATATAATATAGTAAGCAATATATGTAGTGAAAATATGACAAAGCACTTAATTTTGAAGATTTTACAAATATAACAATTATGAAATTATTTATTTTAATATATTGTTCTTAAAGTTAATTTGAATATATGTTGTTGTTGTTTAGAAGCTAGGTCATGTCTGACCCTTTTGTGTTCCCATGGACTGTAGCCTACCATGCTCCTTTGTCCCTGGGATTTCCCAGGCAAGAATGCTGGAATGGGTTGCCATTTCCTTCTCCAGGGTATCTTCCTGACGCAGGGATTAAATCTACATCTCCTGCGTGGCAGGTGGATTCTTCACTGCTGAGCCACTAAGGAAGCCTTGGCAAGTTAATAAAGGCCTTGTACTCATGAAAAGCTAATTTCATTTTAAAGGGGACACTGAATGGCATACAGTGTCAGTACACCTCTGCCAATATTCCTTAGTATCAATCTATATCTTCTTTGCTAATCAGCACTAGCTTATTCCAAAAGAGTTCATGCTAATGAAAAATGCCAAACTCCCTTGGCCTTAAAAGAAAATTAAGTCCAGGGTCCACCACCCTCATTACCCCAATGGGGTATAAGATTAGTATAAAACCCACAGTATAACAGTGTATTGCTTTATTGAGGGGGTATGGTTGTGAGGGGAGATGCCATGGTGAGGAAGGAATCAATTAAAATAACACAAACATAGGAAACAGTGTTAAAATATAAATGTGTGTGCTAAGTCTCTTCAGTCTTGTCTGACACTTTGTAAACCCATGGATGTCACAAGCCAAGCTCCTCTGTCCTTGGGATTCTTCAGGCAAGAATACTGGAGTGGGTTGCCATACACTTCTCCATAAAATATAAATACACAAATGGATAACTTCAAATATTTTCTTAGAGAATATATGCATGTGTCCTCAGTTGCTTCACTTCAGTTATGTCCAACACTTAGCGACCCTATGGATTGTAGACCACCAGTGTCTCCTGTATCTCTTGTACTGTAGGTGGATTCTTTACTGATGAGCCACTGGGGAAGCTCTGTATGTATGTGTGTGTGTGTATATATATATATATATAATATGTTTCTGTTTAAGTAAGTGTTAGTTGCTCAGTCATGCCTGACTCTTTGCGACCCCATGGACTGCAGCTCACCAGGCTCCTCTGTCCATGAGATTTTCCAGGCAAGGATACTGGAGTGGGTTGCCATTTCCTTCTCCAGGGGATATTCCCAACCCAGAGATCAAACCCAGGTCTTCTGCACTGCAGGCAATTTGCATTGATATATTTAACATGGCTTTCAAGAGCATTTTAGACCTTTAATGCATTGCATTCCATTTGATCATACTGACAATTGTGATTTATAACACATTTTTAAGTGTATTTTAATTAAAGAAACAATGAATGACTGAAAGAGCCAGAGCAACCAACATTATATTTTTTCATTTCTCTTAATGAAAATACAGGAAACTAAAAATACTAAGGCTTATAATCAACATTAAATCATACATATTGAATATACATTGTATAATTCAGCATTAAATAAAATTTGCCTTTATCTTGCAAAGGCAGATACTCACAATGAGAGATAAAAAATTTGGAAATCATTGTAATATTAATACTTGCAAGTCACTGAATTTTGTATATTACCCTGGTATATTAGTGAAAATGTAAAATATCTCAAGGTATGATTTAAAGGAATAAATAATTTTTGTTTTTTATGCCAATCATATACCGAGAACCCACTTCATGTATGATATCATGCTGCATGAGTGAGTGAGTGAGTGAAGTCGCTCAGTCGTGTCCGACTTTTTGCGACCCCATGGATTGTAGCCTACCAAGCTCCTCCCTCCATGGGATTCTCCAGGCAAGAGTACTGGAGTGTGTTGCCATTTTCCTTCTCCAGGGGATCTTCCCGACCCAGGGATCGAACCCTGGTTTCCCACATTCCAGGCGAATGCTTTAACCTCTAAGCCACCAGGGAAGCCCTATACTGGGGACATATTAATTACAAAAACTGAAGTTGTAGTGTTTTACTCAAAACACTTCATGTTAGTTCAACAGTGTAATCTCAAGACACTTCAGGCTAGTGCAATGATGTAATCATCTGAGTAATGCAATTCAAACTGATTAGACATTGGTCTATGTATAGAGGAATATGTTGATGAATATTAGTGTCAGGGGAGTGTGCACTTTCCACTAGAGCACAGATTTGAAGTGGTGGACCAGTTTTACAGCTTGGTTACAGTTCAGCTTTATTTGGCAAGCAAAGGAAAATGCAACCTAGAGGCATGAGATGGGCCGACCCAAAAGAAGAGAGGGGCTTAATTTTGGCTCCTCTATATGTCTTTTCTCCTCCCCCTTAGCTTGTCCTATGTGAATCGGGATAGCCAGGAGGGTTTTTTGTTTCACCTGAGGCTCTCACTCTGGTCTTCAGATTTTCTTTTGTTCCATTTTTATGAGATTTTCCTTTCTTTGTCTTTTAGCCACCACTATTTTGGATTTCTTTTCCCTATTCTAACTATTTGGCATAGGAATAATATAATTCACAATTGCTTCAGTCTACTAAAGCATTCTGTGAAATTTAGGTTGAGTTTATCTCTTTGGCCACAGGAAAAAAAACAGGCTATTATTGATTGCTTACTAATGAAAATATTACAAAGAACTTGGCTTTCCATTTGTAAATAGCCAATAATTAACCACAAGCATGACTTAGTCTTGCTCATTACCTTTAGGTTGACAGCAGTCAAGATATTGCCCATAATACAGCATGAAGCCTCTGTTCCTGGGACCCAACTGATGAATTCCTTTATTCCGTGACATGAAGTGTACATCAGACCTTCAAAATAATGCAGTGGTTGCTGTACAGATCGAGTGTTGATTTTTCAGCTGTTGTTGCTCCCCTGTGTATTCATTTCCATCTTCTGTTCAAAATTGGAAGACAGATTTTACAAACTGCAGTTCTCCTTTGGCAGATCGCTAGAGGGAGATGGGAAAGTAAGTAGAGACAGAAAGAACCTACTTCTTCTGTTCAGCTGTTCTTGTGTCAGTGTCATCTTAGCAGCGATTTGTCATCTATGGTAGCTTTCAGAGACAAGCTGAGCAGCACTTTTACTCACATGTCTGAGTTTCAGTTTGGAAGAGACCCTGCTTTGAGTTCCTGAGATGTCAGCTCTAGATGAGTTATGTCTCATTTTCTGAGGCTGAAGTTCCTTTGGGAGGTTCTCCTCCAATGTTCTAGGCTCTAGTAAACCCCAACCTTTGCCCTTTCTTCTCAAAACGGTAGAGACAGTGGCTGCTTCTGTTAAATAATTCCTTTTTTTCCCCATCCACCTTTCTGTCCTCTAATTACTCTCAATTTTTATATTAAATTTTCCAGTTAAAACAATGATTTCTCTTTACTTGTCTAGATCCCAATAAATATGGTTACCTATAGATTATTTAGGGGAGCTATCAGGCATTAGGAAAAAAAAAAAGAAAGAGAGAGATTAGTATACAGGGCATACATGCTAAATCACCTTAGTCGTGTCTGACTCTTTGTGACCATATAGACTGTAGCCCACCAGCTCCTCTGTCTATGCAATTTTCCAGGCAAGAACACTGGAGTGGGTTGTTGTGCCCTCCTCCAGGGGAATTTACCGACCTATGGATTGAACCTGAGTCTCTATGTCTCCTGCATTGACAGGTGGATTCTTTACCACTATTGCCACCTGGGGGCCCAGGATATAGTAAGGTAATTAATTATGCAGTCAAAAAAATGGCTGAGGATTTATTTACTTTTTGTACTAAAGAAAATATTTTACAGGTCTTTTCTGCCTAGAAACCAGTCTTCTCAGTTTACCTTAGCAGGAAAGACATGCACATCTGATTTTCTAAAGCATACATATTTATATAAGAATCATATATGAATTATTAAATTTATATTATATGAGCAGTAGTGAGTTAGAAAAACTAAAAGCCAAAACTAGAGAAATGTGGTTACTGACATTTCTGAAACTTAATATTTGAGCCTTGAGCAATTGCAGATACTGAGGAGTCTCAGTGCCTGCACAGAGAGGTTATTCATCAAATTACATGAGAAGAAAATCTGGCCTGAGGTTTTGAAGTCAATTTTTGACACAAAACCAAATGGCGAAAGCATATGTTCTAGACAAAGATCAAACAAGAGTGAGTGTAAGGGATTATTCACTACTTTAAAGACATATTATTATTAGCTATCTATTAATATATTATTTAGCAGTTATTCCTCTACTGTAGTAATTGAGTTACAAAGAATATTGAAATATATGTGAATGTATGCAAGGCACCACATTTTCAAAAGCAAACATTTATTATTCTTTACCTCAGAAAACTTCTAAAAAGAGATATGGTCACCTTAGAGGAGTATGTACACATTTACACATGGAAATAGTACTTAAAAATGTAATGTTCATAAACATTATAGAGAAGCTGGTGATCAATTTTGTCTGGGTGGAGAAAGGGGTTTTTCACATAAGAGATGAAGTCCCAAACAGAATAAATGGATTTAGTTATTTTCAGTCTCTTTATTATGAACCATGAGCTTCAGTGGCTGGAAAAGGAAATTTGTTAAATAGATGAAGGGAAAAGAGCATACTGGGAGGAGAAAGTTTTAAACAATGTACCATAAATGCAAACCGCAAAGCTCTCTGGTATTAGTTTAGGATGTAATACCTCAAGAAGGGGAGAGTTGAACGTATATAATCTGAAAAATTTGAAAGTATTTTAAAGATGAATAGAAATCATTGAAGGATAAAAGTATAGCAGTAGAACAATCAAGCTGGTTTTAGAAAAGGCAGAGGAACCAGAGATCAAATTGCCAATATTCACTGGATTATCGAAAAAGCAGGAGGGTTCCAGAAAAACAACTATTTCTGCTTTGTTGACTACACCAAAGCCTTTGACTGTGTGGATCAAAACCATCTGTGGGAAATTCTTAAACAGATGGGAATACCAGACCACTTGATCTGACTCTTGAGAAATCTCTATGCAGGTCAGGAAGCAATAGTTAAACCTGGACATGGAAAAACAGACTGGTTCCAAATAGGGAAAGAAGTATGTCAGGGCTGTATATTGTCACCCTGCTTATTTACCTATATGCAGAGTACATCATGAGAAATCCTGGCTGGAGGAAGCACAAGCTGGAATCAAGATTGCCAGGAGAAATATCAATAACCTCAGATATGCAGATGACACCACCCTTATGCCAGAAAGTGAAGAAGAACTAAAGAGCCTCTTGAAGAAAGTGAAAGAGGAGAGTGAAAAAGTTGGCCTAAAGCTCAGCATTCAGAAAACGAAGATCATGGCATCCAGTCCCATCACTTCGTGGGAAATAGATGGGGAAACAGTGTCAGACTTTATTTTGGGGGACTCCAAAATCACTGCAGATGGTGACTGCAGCAATGAAATTAAAAGACACTCCTTGGAAGGAAAGTTATGACCAACCCAGGTATCATATTAAAAAGCAAAAACATTACTTTGCCAACCAAGTTCCATCTAGTCAAGGCTATGGTTTTTCCTGTGATCATGTATGGATATGAGAGTTGGACTATAAAGAAAGCTGAGTGCAGAAGAATTGATGCTTTTGAACTGTGGTGTTGGAGAAGACTCTTGAAAGTCCCTTGGACTGCAAGGAGATGCAACCAGTCCATCCTAAAGAAATCAGTCCTGGATGTTCATTGGAAGGACTGATGTTGATGCTCAAACTCCAATATTGTGGCCATCTGATGTGAAGAGCTGACTCATTTGAAAAGACCCTGATGTTGGGAAAGATTGAGGGAAGGAGGAGAATGGGATGACAGAGGGTGAGATGGTTGGATGGCTCAATGGACATGAGTTTGGGTGAACTCCTGGAGTTGGTGATGGACAGGGAGGCCTGGCATGCTGTGGTTCATGGGGTCACAAAGAGTTGGACACAACTGAGCAGCTGAACTGAAAACAATCACAATAGCATCTTCATGAAGAAATAAAGATGAGGGCAGAAAATTTTGCAATCAGATCAAGAGTTCAGTTGAGATATGAAACTGTTGTAAGGAAAAATCATAGAGGTGAAGCAAGGACATTTTGCAGAGGTATTAATGGTCACCAAAGGCAATGGCTGTTAAAATGGAGTGAAAGAGAATTGTCTGGAAGACTCTGCAGCTCTCTTGCTTGGATAAATAGGTGTTATCAGTCAAAGTAGGCCATTTAGTGGAAGGTTCTGTATTGGAGAAATGACAAGAGGCAGACAGTCTTGGTGTTCAATGTATTATCTTTTTTAGCTCCTGTATCTCAAATGCAGAAACACTCCAGGAAATCATGAGTTATTCATGTCTACAGAGAGCAGATGATGTAATAAAGCATCTCTTCTAAAAATATATGCACAATTTTCACCACCCCCACTTCTATATGCCTAGTCTAAACCACCAACATATCTGGCTGGTTGTTTGCCATTATTGCCAAAGTAGTTTGCCTCCCCCCATTGCTGTTCATATTGAGAATTTATTCTCCATACAGCAGCCAGGGTGCTATTTTAAAATTATGATTCAGACTATGTTACTTCTTAAAACAAAATCTAAAAGCTTATCTCACATTATTATGCCTTTCATAATTTGGCCTTTGACCCCATATTTGAATTTGACCCATTCCAACCTTCCCTTTATTGAGTCTGTACCAGAGATATCGGTCACTTTGCAGATCTCTGAGTATTCCAAGCTTACTCCAATACAAGTCCTTTTTGTTGTTTTTTTCCTTCTTGAAATTTTCTTCTCTATATCTTCTAGGAATTGCTCCCTGGATTCCCAGAATAGTATTACTTCTTCAGAGATTACCTACCTGACAATCTGATATTGTCTTAAACTTCTACTCTGTGTCATTTGCCTGTATAGACTTTAGCAACTGAGACATTATAATGAGTAAATTTATGTGTATTTGCATATGTTGTTTTATGCCTTATTATACCTTATTATAATGGAAGCTTTATGAGAGGGGTATCTTGTTTGGGTTCATCCCTGGTAACTTTGATCCATCAAATCTGAGTTGGGCAGCTGTTGCCCCACCTCTGGCACCACATGGCTTGTGGGAATTTTCCAGACCGGGGATTGAATTTGTACTCTCAGCAGTGAAAGAATTGAATCTTAACTACTGGACCACCAGGGAATTCCCTGGGTAGATGTTTTCCATGTGTTTTCTTTCTTTTTTTTTTTTTTAAGTTTCACAGATGGAGTGGTGGTTCCCCTCAGAAAATATCAGTTAATATTTTTGATAAAAAAGAACACATACTCAGGTTTTTAGCTTAGCAATTAAGTTTAGCATTTTGGCCATGTTGTTGGTATTTTGCCTCTCTTCATCAATACCAAATAGAAACACAGAGACAGAGTTTTGGGTGAAGTAGAAAATAGTAGCTCTTTTTGCTTTGACGGGCAAGTGGGTCACAGTGGACTAATGCTCTCAAGACTGTGTGACCTATTCTGGAGAGGATGGTGAGAAGTTTTACAGTGTTTGAGGATCAGGGCATAATCAGCTAATGGGATTCTTAGATTGCTTGGTATCAATATGAAGTTTCAGCAAACTTCTGATTTCAACCAGTCTAAGGTCTACATTCCAGTTCTCACTGGAGGGTTCTGCTTCCTATAGAAACCACTTAGTAATGTGTGTCAGGCATTTATCTCTATCTTTCAGGAAATGGGAGTTTGGTGATTGTGCTTTGTGGCAGAATTATAGCCTAAATAGTTACCATTTCCTCAACTCAACAGCTATTCTTTGTTGCTACATCTTCACACTTCCCAATTACTAAATCTTGAGTCAGCACTTTACTTCAAAGACAAGGACAAAAGGACTTGTATATGGTTTCAGTCAGACAATTATTGTGCAAAGATATGCAATTAATTTTGAATTAAAACTATCAGTAAAATATGAAGCTTATAAAGTATTTATAATTATGAACTCTAGCATCATATTGGAGAAACAGTTCTGCAGATTTAACATCATGCATTTTGATTTTCATTTTATATTCATGGAAATTTATGCTATAGCATATTCATAGCATCTAACAATGAATTTTAATGAATAATTAGAAATACGATTCACAAATAGTCATTAAAAATGCATGACTATGTTAGAGTGTTACAAAAAGCAGCAAATGTTCAGGCTTAGCTTCTCTTTAAAATTTTTTTCTGTTTAGATTTTAAGTCAGAACTCTTCTAAAAGTATCTCATTAGTATAACAGAAAAAAAAATTTAAGGTTATGATCAAGTTCTTACAAATAAATTTAAGCATTACTGTATTAAGCCTAAAGTCTCTTTTATGTAACAAAATAATAACATACATAAAATCTACTTCATAAGTAAACATTTTGAATAAGCCAGGAAACTATAAATACTAACTTTCTTAATCATTTCACATAATGGAATGATCTATAACATTCAATAGAAACATGCAGAGAGCTGGTTCAGATATGGTACAACTCAAAATAGCCCCTGAAATTGTCTTACTTTTCCTTGTCCTATGAACGAATAGTGACACTAAGCACTCTTTAATGAAGGGAAGTCTCCACCTATTTAATGATGAGGTAATACAGGTAAATCTTCATGAAGAGTCAATCAAGGTGGAATTTTATAGCACTGAAGGGTTGAACTGGAAGACAATTAATGACAAAATTTAATTGGTTTATAATTAGAAAGCAGATGGAACTGGATTGGAGGTTCAGTGCTTGCTACATAGCCTTTATCTCATGACGGTCTGAGAAGACAGACAAATCCATGCTCTCCATTCCTTACTATTGTATTTTCCACAACCAGGGAGAAATTGAAAATTCTAGAGAAAAATAGGTGGGTTAAAACAGCTATAAAACAGGTGAAAGAATATTTGTAGCTTGCAAATATCTAATCGAGCCAAAAAAAAAAAAAAAAGGCTGTTTGGTAGGAATTTAGTCTGTGTGGTTACTGTTTCTCTTCTTTCTTTTTTTTTTAAAAAGAAAAATAAAAAAAAATTTGATATGAGACCAAGGGTGGACTAAATGTCTCTGCAATATCATTGTTTAACAGGACTACTATTTACCATTTTCAAGAGCCTAGACTCTGTTATCATCTGTTTACTTGTATATTTTTACCGATAAAGATAAAAATTATTCTGTTTGGTAGAGAAGATAACTTCAAAGATATCTATTTTGCACCTAATAGGATAGTAAACGATGTCATTCCTATCTTAGTGAGCTTCTGTGCCATGTAATCCTTAATTGATTATGTAAATTTCCCTTCTTCAAATCGTCTATCAGGCTTACTATTTTGCTGATTTCCTCATTACTATTAGCACATTCTATATTTGTAGCTGTATCATGGTGGAGAATGTAGGATACTATTTCAGTGGACTACAGGCTCTCTAAGTTTCTGCTATAAATGAGGGTGTGGATAGAGAGCAGCATGCTTATATTTATTTAATGGGAATTTAACTTCCATTTAGATTTCCCTGCCTGCCTATATAATCTGGTTTGCAAGGCTCAAAAGTTATCTTACAAATAAATCCCTTAAAATCTCTTATTCTTTTATTATCCATTCCAGCAAAACTGGAGTCCAAAATGAACTCGACCAACTGCCCTTTTCATATCTGTTACAGAAATAGCTCCATGCCACTGTGTATCTTGAGAAAAGTGAGTAGACCACCACCAATAAACATTTATGGTTACCTCAACAAGTGGAGTAGAAATCTTACTATGCTTCTACAATCAGTCCATTTTCCATATCTTAATAATTCTTAGCAGGTGACCTTGATTCCTACTTTAAGGAAAGAAACAATGGGATAGAAATTTTCTCTACTTCTTTATATAAAAATATAAAAACAAAGAAATATATAAATTTGCCTGCCTTTCCTGAAACTTCACCATCCTTTGACATTCAGTAATAGGTAAATGATTAATACAGTTTGCTTTCCATTTAGCATGCAGATTTAGGAATATATATAGAGATACAGGTATATTTGATAATCAAATCAGGATACAGAAATATATGATAGGAGTCAACTTTGTTTAAAGTTGTGTATAGAAATATTGGGCTTCCCTGGTGGCTCAGCTGGTAAAGAATCTGCCTGCAGTGCAGGAGATCCTGGTTCAGTTCCTGGGTTGAGACGATTCCCTGGAGGAGGGCATGGCAACCCACTCCAGTATTCTTGCCTGAAGAATCCCCATGGTCAGAGGAGCCTCATGGGATACAGTTCATGTGGCCCAAAGAGTTGGACACGACTGAGTGACTAAGCACAGCACACAGCACAGCATAGAAATAATGCATAGGAAGTAAGACTCAAAAGTAAACAAACATAAAAATATTCAAAATTATTTTCTGTCTGTTGTGAGGTTTTTTCATTGTTTCAGTTTTCTTGGTTACGTTTATGTGCTTCAAGTTCTAGTTTTCTCAGTTCAGTTCAGTCGCTTTGTCATGTCCGACTCTGCAACCCCATGAATCACAGCACACCAGACCTCCCTGTCCATCACCAACTTCCGGAGTTCACTCAAACTCATGTCCATCAAGTCGGTGATGCCATCCAGCTATCTCATCTTCTGTTGTCCCCTTCTCCTCCTGCCCACAATCTCTCCCAGCATCAGGGTTTTTTCCAATGAGTCAACTCTTGACATGAGGTGGCCAAAGTATTGGAGTTTCAGCTTTAGCATCAGTCCTTCCAATGAACACCCAGAATCCTTCCAAAAGTATATTGGATATACCTAGTCAGTGACTAGATTTAGTAGAAAGACTTTATCATGTTTCCTTAGTCTCTATGTGGAATATTTTCTCATTAACTAAGTTCAAGGTGATTTTTTTTGTTTCTTTGTTGTTGTTGTTGTGTTCTTCGTTGTTTTGTTTTGTTGAAGAATGAATATCTTTTGCTATGCTTTCTACATAGCTGTCTCAAATTTAACAAAAAAAGTGATCACTGATAAAAGACAAATTTCTTTTCTAGGAATATTAAGCTCACTAGATGTAAAATTTTTACCTGTTTTCAAGTATCTTAACTCAATGATCTATGACATACAGATTCTATACAATGTCACACGACAGATATGTGAAATGATCAACTAAGATTTGTTTACTTTTATAACCAAGTTAATACTTCCCAAAGAGTTATACTTAGGTGGTGACTTCTTAATTTTACATGCAATGTGATACTGGGGACAGGTAATATACAAATGTCCTCATATCTGAATCTTATGTATACTGTGCAAGGCAGCCAGAAAAAAAAAAAAAAAGTAAATAGGGTTTTAAACTATTTACATTCATGAGTTAATAGATTTTCATAGTAACTAATCTTTCCAGTGTATCTATTCTAACATTAGTTAAACAAAGGATACTTGGCAGGATTTTTATTTTAGGATGTGACGTCTGAATGCTAGCAATAAATATTTCAGTAACTGAAGATCAGATCATGGCATCTGGTCCCATCACTTCATGGGAAATAGATGGGGAAACAGTGGAAACAGTGTCAGCTTTTATTTTTTGGGCTCCAAAATCACTGCAGATGGTGACTGCAGCCATGAAATTAAAAGACACTTACTCCTTGGAAGAAAAGTTATGACCAACCTAGATAGCATTTTCAAAAGCAGAGACATCACTTTGCCGACTAAGGTCCGTCTAGTCAAGGCTATGGTTTTTCCTGTGGTCATGTATGGATGTGAGAGTTGGGCTGTGAAGAAGGCTGAGCACTGAAGAATTGATGCTTTTGAACTGTGGTGTTGGAGAAGACTCTTGAGAGTCCCTTGGACTGCAAGGAGATCCAACCAGTCCATTCTGAAGATCCACCCTGGGATTTCTTTGGAAGGAATGATGCTAAAGCTGAAACTCCAGTACTTTGGCCACCTCATGTGAAGAGTTGACTCATTGGAAAAGACTCTGATGCTGGGAGGGATTGGGGGCAGGAGGAGAAGGGGACGACAGAGAATGAGATGGCTGGATGGCATCATGGACTCAATGGACATGAGTCTGAGTGAACTCCGGGAGTTGGTGATGGACAGGGAGGCCTGGAGTGCTGCAATTCATGGGGTTGCAAAGAGTCGGACACACCTAAGTGACTGAACTGAACTGAACTGAATTAAATGAATGCTTCAAGAATTAAAACATATATTTCAGCTTGAAATATAACTACTCTTTCTAACTTCTTCATATAAATAATTTTATATATAAAGAAATGAGACTAAATAGGTTAACAATATTTTAAATCCACCAGAATTAATGGAACAGAAAAGAAATAAATAAAGAAGAAAACAATTCAGAGAATCAGCAAAAGAAAAAAAAAAATCCCAAGCTTATGGAGATTAAAGTGAATTGGGAAGCTACTGTGTTATTTTTGCTTCATTGAATTTAACTGATACATTTCTTCACATGTGTTGAATTTAAAGATTTTACAAAGTGGAATATTAAAATAATAAGTTTATAAAATGAGATTCAAGAAATTCTAAAATGTTTGACTTCTATGTGGTAATTTTATGTACTGTGTAATTCTCTACTTCTAGTGATTAGAGTAAATAAAAAGAAACAAATATTGAGTTTCTTTTAATAATTGATTCAACAGCATTCATCAAGCACATATTATGTCTAATGTGTTATATGTTCCAAAGGCTGATGGTATGATAGTATATGAAATATATAATAATATATTGAAACTGCAAAAGGTACTTTTAAACAAAAATGAAAAATAATTTGATAAATAAAAATGAAGAATTTACTATGACATTTTAAAAATTATGCAATTAGTAAAACATTATTGCCTGATAGGTAAAATTGTGAGGTATTAATTTAGTAATTCATAAATTCATAGTTTGCCATTGTTGTTGCAGTCACTCAGTTGTACCAGCTCTTTGCAACCCCATGGACTACAGTACACCAGGCTTCCCTGTCCATAGTTAGCCATATGTGGATTAAAATGTTATAGTACAAACATAGTCTTGGCTGTGTGTGTGTGTGTGTGTGTGTGTGTGTGTGCGCATGCACTCAGTAGCCTCCGACTCCCTGAGACCCCAAGGACTGTAGCCTAACAGCTTCCTCTATCTAGGGAATCTTGGAGGCAAGACTACTTGAGTGGGTTGCTATTTCCTACTTCAGGAGATTCTCCTGAATGAGGGACCTAAGCCATATCTCTTGTATCTCCTGCATTGACTGGTGGATTCTTTCCCATTATGCCACCTGGGCAGTCCTAATCTTGGTGTGCATGCATGCTAAGTTGCTTTGGCTGTGTCCGAATCTTTGCATGAGAGACATATCTCTTATGTCTCCTGCATTGGCACTGATCTACAACAAATAAGTGTTCAGATCAGTTCAGTCGCTCAGTCGTGTCAGACTCTGCCACCACCTGGACTGTAGCACGTCAGGCCTCCCTGTCCATCACTAACTCCCGGAATTTACGCTGTACTCATTTCCACTGAGTCAGTGATGCTTTCCAACCATCTCGTCCTTGATCATCTCCTTCACCACCTGCCTTCAGTCTTTCCTAGCATCAGGGTCTTTTCCAATGAGTCAGTTCTTGCATCAGGTGGCCAAATTATTGGAGCTTCAGCTTCAGCATCAGTCCTTTCAATGAATATTCAGGACTGATTTCCTTTAGAAGGGACTCATTGGTTCTCCTTGCAGTCCAAGGGACTCTCAAGAGTCTTCTTCAACACCACTGTTTAAAAGCATCAATTCTTCAGTGCTCAGCTTTCTTTATAGTCCAAATCTCGTGTCCATACATGACTATTGGAAAAATCATAGCCTTGACCAGACGGACCTTAGTCGGGAAAGTGATATCTCTGCTTTTGAATATGATATCTAGGTTGGTCATAACTTTTCTTCCAAGGAGTAAGTGTCTTTTAATTTCATGCAAATAAGTGTATCGTATGGATACTCTACCTACTCTGCAAACATTGTTCAATCTATCTTTAATATATCCAAAAGCATCATGTTTTTCTATATTTTCTACTATAACTTTTTTATAGGCATTTTTTAAAAGCTTGGATTAAAGTTAGATTTATAGAAAATTTGCAAAGATAACACGAAGAGTTTCCATATGCACTTCTCTGGTAATGTTATCATAGCTTCGATACATTTGTCAAGCCAAGAAATTTTCACTGACACATTACTAATCAGTAAACTCCAGACTATGCTTAAATTTCATTTGTTTTTCTATCAAAGTCTATTTTGTGTTTGCAGGTTCTATTCTGGATACCATGCTGTGTCTTGATTATATTTATTTTCTTATTATCCTCTTATGTGAATTTCTTAATATTTGAATTTCATGACTTTGACAGTTTTGAAGAAGGCTGGTATAGTATTTTATAGCTTATGGTGAATGGTGCAGGATTCATGATCTCCGAAGAAGATTTAACTTTGGGACCAGAGACCAGACTTGATGACTCAAGAGTTTTTGTATAGCAGAGTTTTATTAAAGTAAAAAGGGACAGAGAAAGCTTCTGTCATAGACATTAGAAGGGGGTGGAGAGTGCCTCACTCACTATTCTTTAGCAAGGGAATTATATATTTTAAAAATTAGTTATTACAATAAATCAAAAGAATGTCTCAAGGTTGTAAAAAAATTCACCAAACCCAAACCCACGTTACATTTTAAAAAAACAGGATTAGAATTTAACAATAGAAAGATCCTTCCAGACCCACTCCCAAAATCTGCATTCTCTCAGAAGGTTTTCAGGAAGGAGAAACTGTTCTCAAGTAGGATACACTGTTGCTATATAATTCCTAGTACAGAGTTTAAAGTAAAAATAAATAAATAAATAAAATAAAATAAAATCTGAAAAAAAAAAAAAACTGAGTTGTTTGTTGTGTAATCTTCAGTTCTGGGCTTAAAGAAAAAAAAAAAAACCTTCAATGTGACTAAGACTAAGGAATGGAGAGAAAAATAATAATAAATAAAGTGTCCTTTCCTCCTCCTTGAGAATTCCAGACCCCTATCTCCTTGGGGACCTCTGGACTTCTTATCAACCTGCCTAGGAATTGACTCTCTCATATTTTCTAAAATGTGTCATATTTTGGATTTACCTGGTGTTTTTCTCATAATTGGACTGGAATTATGGTTTTGGGAAAAGAATGTCACAGAAGTTGAATACCCTTCTTACCTTGTTATAGCACAGGTAAGTAATAGATGCACAACATTATTGATAATTTTAATTTTGATCACTAAATTAAGTTAGTGTGTCCTAGCTTTCTCCCTTGTAAAGTCACTATTTTATTTTTCCCTTTTCTACTTTATTTTTGAAAGCAAGTCACTAAATTCATCCCCACTTAGGGTAAGAGAAGATTAAGTTCCAACCCTGGAAGATGCAGTGTCTACTGATATTATCTGGAAATCTGACAGTAAGAAGCCAGCCTCTTATTGTCTATCATTTATGACTTATTTTAAAACTCTTAAATACAGATATTAATAGCTTCAGAATTGCTAACCTATCCTTCTGTGGGAAAAAGTCAAATAGACCATGTTGTTTATGCGTAGTTCTTTTTGCTGTTAACCTTAATGTTTTGAGTCAAAATATTGTTTACCTATGTTAAAAAGTCGGCTCAGTTCAGCTCTTATTCACTTCATCCTCTTCAGTAAGGTTATGTGATGTATTTGTA
Organism: Cephalophus harveyi; assembly: GCA_006410635.1. NCBI lineage: Eukaryota > Metazoa > Chordata > Mammalia > Artiodactyla > Bovidae > Cephalophus > Cephalophus harveyi. The sequence continues at coordinate 466,516 of SJYT01060347.1, forward strand.
ATATGGGTTAGATTCATTCTTCACAGTTTGAATTTCATCATGACATTCTGGTTGACTACCTTTTTTTTCTTTTTTGGTTTTCATACATTAAAGTTTACAGCTTATGAAATATATATATATATAAGATTTGGAAAACTACATAGGATGAGGTACCCAGCATCTCAGTATCATAAAGCACATCACCCTAAATTATGCTTTGTATGTGTCTTTTTCATAAGATTCCATTTCATTCTTCCAAATCCTGTTAACCACTGATCTTTTACTGTTCTTATAGATTTGCCTTTCCAGCATGTTATATGAGAATACAGTATTACAATCAATATTCTTTTGAGTTCTGCTTTCTTCCACTTGGCAAAAGGCACTTGGATTCAGTCATGCCTTTGTATTAATTAATGCACCTTGCTTTTCATTGTTGAATAGATATTCCATTGCTAAAAGTATCAGTTTGTCCAGTCATTCACCTGTTGATAGACCTCTTGATTTGCTTTCAATTTCTGAGTAAAGCTGCTACAAACATTCATGTGCAGATGTTTGTATGAATATGAGTTTTCAATTTATTTGCATCAATATCTTTGTTTGGGAAGATCCCCTGGAGGAGGACATGGCAACCCACTCTAGTATTCTTGCCGTGGAGAACCCCCATGGTCAGGGGAGCCTGGAGGGCTACAGCCCATGGGATCACAAAGAGTTGGACATGACGGAGCAACTAAGCACAGCACAGTATCCATGGACAGGATAACTGACTTTATGAAAAAGTGTGTAAAAATTTCAAAACTGTCTTCAAAAGGGGCTCTTCTATTCAGTATTTCCATCAGAAATCAATGAATGTTCTTTTCATTCTGCATTTATTTATGTCTTTTTAAATTATTTTCAACATTGATTCTATCATATTCATCTCTCTATTAAAGAACTCTGTATAGTGTTTGTCATTTGCTAATAATACTAGAACTTTTACTAATATCAGTGGTGTTTGTTGACTAGCTACTATGTAATAACCACTTTGTTCAACCCTGAAAATACACAAATTTTAAAAATAGCATGCAAATTGCTTTACATGAATTGTGCATAATTACTCTCAAAATAACTCTACAAGTGGGTGTTATTCTCAGTATTATTACTGTTATAATAAGTCTCCAGTTAGAGCATAAGAGTCAGGGACATATGAAGCAAACCGCCAACAAAATTAAGAGTCCCTTGGGCTGCAAGGAGATCCAATCAGTCCATTCTGAAGGAGATCAGCCCTGGGATTTCTTTGGAGGGAATGATGCTGAAGCTGAAACTCCAGTACTTTGGCCACCTCATGCGAAGAGTTGACTCATTGGAAAAGATTCTGATGCTGGGAAGGATTTGGGGCCAGAGGAGAAGAGGATGACAGAGGATGAGATGGCTGGATGGCATCACTGACTCGATGGACATGAGTCTGAGTGAACTCCGGGTGTTGGTAATGGACAGGGAGGCCTGGCGTGCTGCGATTTGGACATGACTGAGTGACTGAACTGAACTGAACTGAGAGTTAACTTTAACTAGATTAGACAGGTAACTGTAGATCTTCATATAAATAAAACTGCATTATCTTATCAGTTTAACTTAAAGAATATCTTAGAAATATTATATACATACTATCTTTGCAAACTATTAATGAAGTCTGGAACCAAAAGAATTTAGAACAATAATTGAGAGAAGTGAAGGTGTCTGCAGAAGGATCTTTTCCAGCTCTGCTAAGTCACTTCAGCCGTGTCCAACTCTGTGTGACCCCATAGATGGCAGCCCACCAGACTCACCTGTCCCTGGGATTCTCCAGGCAAGAACACTAGAGTGGGTTGCCATTTCCTTCTCCAATGCATGAAAGTGAAAAGTGAAAGTGAAATCACTCAGACATGGACACGGACACTCGGACACGAGTCTTAGTGACCCAATGGACTGCAGCCTACCAGGCTCACCCATCCATGGAATTTTCCAGGCAAGGGTGCTGTAGTAGACTTAGAATTTTGCAATCATGAACATGTCATAGGATCTCTCTCTACCTCCCTTTCACCACTGAAAAACAGCACTGATAACACTTATGCTGTAATGTCTATAGAACTATGCCTCAAATTTGGTAGTATATAATAAATTTCACCTCTTAACATTATTATTTGCTAGCAATTACACTTAAGAAAAGGGCTTACCAGATGGTAATGAATCCTTCTGCAAATATAGGAGATGAAAGAGATGGGGGTTTGATCTCTGGGTCAGGATGATCTCCTGGGGTAGGAAATGTCAATCCACACCAGTAATCTAGTCTGGAAAAATCCATGGACAGAAGAGTTTGGTAGACTAAGGTCCACGGTGCTGCAAAAAGTTGGACACTACTGAGCACACATGCACACACACACACACACACACACACAC
>SJYT01060357.1:4223-69025 GCA_006410635.1 Cephalophus harveyi
GATGCCAGAATCCATGGACACCCAGATCCCTCATATAAAATGATGTAGTACAGCTGGTCCTCGGTACTCACAGGTTCCACATCAGGGGTCCAACCAACCTCGGATTTCAACTGTACTGAAACTACTTGCCCCCAAGTCCCCTTTAATAAGCAAAAAGATTGCCTGGTAAATACTTGTGATAGGATGTGAAAATTTTCACAAAATTATCCCTGGAAATTTTATACCAACTTAATTTTGTAGTATAGATATTTTTATTCATCTTCCCATTTCATCCAGCTTGATTTCCCTCAAAGTTTGAGGGAAATTCAGTTTCAATTCAGTTCAGTTCAGTCGCTCAGTCGTGTCCAACTCTTTGCGACCCCATGAATCGCAGCACGCCAGGCCTCCCTGTCTATCACCAACACCCGGAGTTCACTCAAACTCACGTCCATCGACTCGGTAATGCCATCCAGCCATCTCATCCTCTATCGTCCCCTTCTCCTCCTGCCCCTAATCCCTCCCAGCAGCAGAGTCTTTTCCAATGAGTCAACTCTTCGCATGAAGTGGCCAAAGTACTGGAGTTTCAGCTTTAGCATCATTCCTTCCAAAGAACACCCAGGGCTCATCTCCTTCAGCTTGGACTGGTTGGATCTCCTTGCAGTCCAAGGTACTCTCAAGAGTCTTCTCCAACACCACAGTTCAAAAGCATCAATTCTTCGGCGCTCAGCCTTCTTCACAGTCCAACTCTCACATCCATCCATGACCACAGGAAAAACCATAGCCTTGACTAGACGGACCTTTGTTGTTCACTAAAAAACCTTGGATTCATTGAATTGTGTTTTCAGAACAACCTAATACTGCATTTTAAAAATCAAGCACTTAGACTACCATTAAGGCCAAAATGTACTTAAATTTCAGTCACCGTTAAATGTCCACAACAGTGCTAGTGTATCGTTAACTTCTCTACCTTTTTAGTGAGAAACAACTACACAGTAAAAACAAAACAAAACAAAATCATAAAATAGATCTGATCACCAACTCTCAAATCAGCAGGTCACACTTCTTAAAATGCCAGTGGACCATGTTGTAAGCATTTAAGCTAATTTTTCTGGGAAAAAGCATTCCTTTTACAATGTCACGTTAAATTCTAAGTCACAACACACACCATTCATCTCCTCTTTCATAACTCACTTAGCACAAAGGTTTTGAAGAACAAATTTCCTTTTTCTATTAGCTAGAATAATCATCTAATGACCTCAATTAGAGAGGGGAATAAAAAAGGCGCACACATCTAAAAATAACTCCATTATCCACTGCAGAGGAGCTTGGTTTTTCTTTCCCCTGGACCAGCTGATATTTAAGTAAGTGGCAATCGATCAGCCTAAGGTCTGGCTCTGGTTTCTCATAAATGAAGGGCTGTGGCTTTAAGTAATCGCGGGCTGCCGGTGCCAAAGGCAGAAGCTGCAGCATCAGCTCCTGGGAGGAGAGGCGTCCGAAGCACACACGCCAACCTGCAGGACGTGAGTAAGGCCGGGCAAGGACCAATGGCGCTCCTCCTGGCGGAGCTTTGAATGTAGACCGACCGGCCGGGTGGGTGGCGTGGCCACCTGTGCGCTCCTCGGCCGCGCTGGGGGGTGGGGGGAGTTGGAGACAGAAGCTGGAAAATGGGCTGCTCCGGCAGCAAAATGTGCCTGTATCCTCCATGTGCGGCAACAAGGGTAATTCGGATTTGTTTCTAGCGGTTTTCTGGAAGAATGTCAGGGAGGCAGGCAGAGGTTGTCTGATCTTAGCAGGCGGAAATGCTCTGAATGACAAGCAACTCTTCCCCTGCAAAGGCCGGTCCCGTGATCTCGTGATCTCGGTCCGCAGCGCGGACATCTAGCCTCGGCAAGGCGGCCGAGCTGGGTCCTGGGCGGTCCCAGCGGGGGCATTTCCAGAGAGCTGTGAATTCTGCCTTCTCCTTCCTTAAGGCGCCGGTGGGAGGGAGTCTGCCTGTTAAGAAACTGTATCTCATTGCCGTATTCGTACAAGGATGTGTGTCTGTGTGCTTGCTATGTGTTGCTGGTAACTTGAAAATTGTTCTCTTTTGCAAAACTGATCATTGCTTTTTTTTTTTTTTTTTTTTATGGGAGGGAGTCTGCCTGTTAAGAAACTGTATCTCATTGCCGTATTCGTACAAGGATGTGTGTCTGTGTGCTTGCTATGTGTTGCTGGTAACTTGAAAATTGTTCTCTTTTGCAAAACTGATCATTGCTTTTTTTTTTTTTTTTTGGATTCTGAAAGAGCAACCTGGTTTTCTTTGACATGTTTCTCTAACATCTTAGCCAATCGGACATAGCATCATCCTTAGAAAATAATGTTGAGCAGAGTAAAATTAATTTCATCGTGTCTTTAAAGGGTTATTGTTATTATTATTTTGACCAGAGGTTTATAACAGACTGTGTGTCTTCCTTTTAGAAGTAAAGTACTGTCCTCCTCCTAAGGAAAGTTTTCTATTTGCAAATACAGGACAAAGTGCATGAAGTACATATGTTTAGAACATTAAATATTTATCTTTCACTGATGAGGGCTTCATTGCCCTTGGAGGAGGAGAGTGCATTACGTCTGAAGTACAGTATGCATCAGCAGAAAGGTTCTGGGATTGGCAATGAAGCATGGCTCAAAGTCAGTATTTTTAAAACAGGCCATTCAGTGTGGAACCTGAGAAAATACAGACTTTTTGCGATGAGAATTTCCTGAACAACTAAGGGACATCTGTGTTTTTTTAACAACACAAACTGTTTAGCCTAAATGATTCATATCTTGGCTTCTCAATTCTGAGTCTCATTTTCCTGGTGATAACGAGTGTGTGTGCTTTACTGAAAAGGGACCCTCTTGAAAACATTAGTAACTTGATGTGTGTTTTCCACAGCGAGAGGAAGCACTGAAACAAAACAAAACCCTATCTCAAGAACTTGTCAGCCTCCGGGGAGAGCTAGGTAAGAGCTTTTGGTTTTTCTTTAAAGTTCCAGGGTTGAGAGGGAAATCAGCCAAGTTGGTTTTCTTCTCTGTGTGGTGCCTGGAGTCGCACCCTGGCTGTGTTAGTCCCTCACTCTGGTGTCTGTGCAAACACTTCCTTCTATCGATGTTTCTGTTGAATCTTGGCAGCTCGACCTCAAGTTCACAGAATTCCGGGCACTGATCTGACTAAGCCGAGCGGAGTTTCTGATGACCAAACCATTTCTCTTCCTGAAAAGAGGGGCAGACTGGTTTTTGTAACTGTGTGCTGCTGCTGCTGCTGCTAAGTCGCTTCAGTTGTGTCTAACTCTGTGTGACCCCATAGACGGCAGGCCACCAGGCTCCCCCGTCCCTGAGATTCTCCAGGCAAGAACACTGGAGTGGGTTGCCATTTCCTTCTCCAATGCATGAAAGTGAAAAGTGAAAGTGAAGTCACTCAGCAACCCCATGGACTGCAGCCCACCAGGCTCCTCCATCCATGAGATTTTCCAGGCAAGAGTACTGGAGTGGGTTGCCATTTCCTTCTCTAATGCATGAAAGTGAAAAGTGAAAGTGAAGTCACTCAGCGACCCCATGGACTGCAGCCCACCAGGCTCCTCCATCCATGGGATTTTCCAGGCAAGAGTACTGGAGTGGGGTGCCATTGCCTTCTCTGTGTAATTGTGTGAATTCCTGTTAAATAATTCCATCAGGGTTTGTTTATTTATTTTTTCCTGAATCATTTTTTCATGATGATGAGTGGTGAGACAGCTCCCTCTCCCATAGCAGTAATCGTATCACACTTCCTTGGGGGTGGTCTGTGAGGAGAGAGCATGATGTTGTTAGAAGGTACATCCTGGGCTAATCTTCCCATCGCACCCAGTTCCACTGGGTGCCAGGCGCCTCTCAGGTCTGCGGCACTCGCCGTCGCCCTGGGTACCCCTGTGCCCAGGCCGAACCGTCTTCTAGTTCTTTTCTGGAAGAGTCCTGGGTTCACGAGACAGAGGCAGTACTGCCTCTCCTTCCTGAGCCCGCGAGCTGGAGTGGGCCGGCTGCCACGTGAACCCCGTCCTCTGCAGCTCTAGACAGTCTGCTGGCGGCAGTCACTTCAGACTTTGCTGGAATCTTTCACTGAAAGACTGTATTCCTGGCCCTTTGCGGTTTTCCGTGTGTGTGTGTGTGTGTGTGTGTGTGTGTGTGTGTGTGTGTGTAGGTATGTATATAAATAATGCAAAGGCAATAGCCAGCGATGAAAACGGCATTCAGTCTAGTTCCGAGAGAGATGGCTCCTTTTTCTGTGGACAGCATCAGAGTTTAAACAGTGTCAATATAATTTGCTGGCACTTGAACACACTTAAGTTCGCCCCCACCCTGCCTTCCCACCACACCCGGTCAAAGAGCAAAGAGCCGTGAACTTGGGGTGAAGCCTTGCCTCTGAATTCCTCTTCTTTTTTCACCTCCCGATGCAGAGCAGCGCCGGACCCGTGGCTCACCCTGATGCCTAGCCTGGGGCATCATTTTCTCCTGACCTTAAGAAGGAGGACTGTTTATGGAAGAGTAATTGTAAGACAGATGGGACTTCGGGACCCCAAAGACTTGAGAGTTCTAGGAAAACAGTTCAAGGAAACCACAGATAAGAAACAAGCCAGCTCCCAGAGACGCTTGAGGCTCTCTGCCAGGTCACTAAATGTGACTGCTGCCCTTTTGATTATCCAGATGACCAACTTAACTTGCTTTTGTCTGTGCCTTAAATCATGTAATGGATATAGGGTCAGCAGATTAGGAAAGAAGCCTTTTGTGTACATTTCAGGGTTCGCTCTAACCCGGTAGAGGTGGAGAGGAGCCTCCCTGGGGGTTCATGTTTCAGCCTCCTCCCGCAAGACGAGGCAGACACGCCAAGGGAACACTGTTCTCATTCAGTCAGTTTGAATGGGGGAATCCTCTTTTCACCTTTCAGTGGATGACATGATTCCGCGACCCCAGTGGACCCAGGTACTCAGCACCTCCAGTTAGTCACTTAGCCCGACAGGAAGTAGCTGTGGCCGTTGGCACGCACTCTCCATCTGTGATAAGGACACCGTGCCCGCATGTGGCTTTCCTGCTGCTCTTGGAGGGTCGGGAGGCATGGTTGGCCAGTCCGTATCATCCAGTCACCCAAGGCTGGCCTCTCAGGAAGTGTGGCAATACTGCTGGTGAATCAGATCGAACAGCTCAAGTCCCAGTGCCAATCATCTAGGGGAAGGTTTTGGTTCCATGAGAGGAGGAGAGAGAAGCCTGTAATCTTCCTTCTGATGAAACAGTCCAGGAAGACTGCTCTTGAGGCTGCCAGTTTAACTGATGGTAGCATGAGCTGCAAGAGAAAGAAGTTAACATAGCAAAGTTTACCGCTCAGTTTTAACGTCGGTTCAGTTCAGTTCAGTCGCTCAGTCGTGTCTGACTCTTTGCAACCCCATGAACTACAGCACATCAGGCCTCCCTGTCCATCACCAACTGCTGGAGTCTATTTCCCCATGTCCATTGAGTCGGTGATGCCATCCAACCATCTCATCCTCTGTCATCCCCTTCTCCTCCTGCCCTCAATCTTTCCCAACATCAGGGTCTTTTCAAATGAGTCAACTCTTCGCATCAGGTGGCCAGAGTACTGGAGTTTCAGCTTTAGCATCATTCCTTCCAAAGAACACCCAGGGCTGATCTCCTGGTTGGATCTCCTTGCAGTCCAAGGGACTCTCAAGAGTCTTCTCCAACACCACAGTTCAAAAGCATCAATTCTTCAGTGCTCAGCTTTCTTTACAGTCCAACTCTCACATCCATACATAATTACTGGAAAAACCATAGCCTTGACTAGACAGACCTTTCTTGACAAAGTACTGTCTCTGCTTTTTAATATGCTGTCTAGGTTGGTCATAACTTTCCTTCCAAGGAGTAAGCGTCTTTTAATTTCATGGCTGCAATCACCATCTGGAGTGATTTTGAAGCCCCCCAAAATAAAGTCTGACACTATTTCCACTGTTTCCCCATCTATTTCCCATGAAGTGATGGGACCAAATGCTGTGATCTTGGTTTTCTAAATGTTGAGCTTTAAGCCAACTTTTTCACTCTCCTCTTTCACTTTCTTCAAGAGGCTGTTTAGTTCCTCTTCACTTTCTGCCATAAGGGTTGTGTCATCTGCATATCTGAGGTTATTGATATTTCTCCCGGCAATCTTGATTCCAGCTTGTGTTTCTTCCAGCCCAGCGTTTCTCATGATGTACTCTACACAGAAGTTAAATAAGCAGGGTGACAATATACAGCCTTGACGTACTCCTTTCCCTATTTGGAACCAGTCTGTTCCACGTCCAGTTCTAACTGTTGCTTCCTGACCTGCATACAGGTTTCTCAAGAAGTCAAATCGGGTGGTCTGGTATTCCCATCTCCTTCAGAACTTTCCACAGTTTATTGTGATCCACACGGTCAAAGGCTTTGGCATAGTCAATAAAACAGAAATAGATGTTTTTCTGGAGTTCTCTTGCTTTTTCGATGATCCAGTGGATGTTGGCAATTTGATCTCTGGTTCCTCTGCCTTTTCTAAAACCAGCTTGAACATCTGGAAGTTCACAGTTCACGTATTGATGAAGCCTGGCTTGGAGAATTTTGAGCATTGACATGTCAGGCAGTGGTATAAAGTGGCTAGACTGTGTGGGCATACTCTCCACATTCAGATCTTTGGTAACTGGATGACCTCGGGTAGGGGAGACATAGTCCATGTCCTCTGTACCGATTTCTTTCTCTGTAAAACAGCAGTAACCTTGTCTGCCTTTTTAAAGGTGGCTACGAGGACTGCATGAGGTGACTTGTTGCAGAGTCACTACTACCAAGTGTTCGGGAAAAATCTGAATGAATTTCTTGGCCAACCCAATTAATAGTGAGATGTGTGCAATTGATGGCTGTGTAGTAACCGATTTGCTGTTTTACGAGGGCAGAGACTATACTGCAGACTAACCTATATAGCCCCATGGACTGCAGCCTGGCAGGCTCCTCTGTCCATGGGGATTCTCCAGGCAAGAATACTGGAGTGAGTTTCCATGCCCTCCTCCAGGGGATCTTCCCAACCCAAGGATCGAACTTGCCTCTCCTGCTTTGCAGGCAGATTTTTTACCCACTCAGCCACCTGGGAAGCCCATACTGCAGAAAAGAGTAGTAATTCAGCTAAATATTATTAGAAATCCCTTAGGTCAGGCTATTTTTTTCTCTTGACTTTCAAATGGAAAAATGAGATGTGATGGATCCCTTCCCAATACATTACAAGGGCTTGGGATACACTTTGCCATTTTGCCTCCTGGTCTTCATATGCTCATGTTTAATGACAATGGATCTTCTAAGTGGACAGAGCCTAATTTCATTCACCCCTTAAATAATGTCATTGTAAGGCTGTTATGGTCAGCTGTTTTCCTCTCCATTCCCATGGTTTCAGCTACAACCTGTAGGGTGATGACTCGGATTTATTTTTCTAGTCTTCTCCTTCCCAAGCTGCAGATAACATTTTTCCCAGTGAAGAGCTGCCTCTAGAAAAGTCAGTCTAGTGTAATCAGACTTCCTGACTCCCAGCCCCTTGCTTTGTGAATACTCTGAAGTGTCTCCTTGTTCAAACCTCAGTCTGTTCATCACCATCTTCAGTGGATTGTTATTCACTTACCACCCAAGCTACCAGCTAAGGTCATGATCCTCTTCCTCCATCCTCCACACGATACCCATCTGTGTTCTAAATGTTGTTCAGACTGGCCGTTCCTGACTGTCCTGATTTAAGCCTCATAATTTCTCACCTGCAGAATATCCCAGTGGTCACCCAGCAGATCACCTTGCCTCCAGGCCTGCTTTTCTCTTCTCCAGATGCTACCAGGACTAGACTTGTAATAAGTCTTATGTGTGTCATCTAGTGGACACTTTTCGCAGACATAAGTAGACCCCCATTTGGGTTTGGGGATGAAGTCCAAACATACTAAAGCCAACGTGTGATGTAGCCGTACGTTGCTGGTGCAGCTTCATGGTATCTGACCCTCGTTCCCCTCTGCACACCTCCTTTTCTTCTCCCTGGGTCCCAGCCACAAGCTCATTCACACCTCTTTTGTGCTTTTTTGCGTGCATGCCAAATCATTTCAGTCATATCCGACTCTGCGACCCTATGGACTATAGCCCACCAGGCTCGTCTGTACAAGGGATTCTCCAGGCAAGAATACTGGAGTGGGTTGTCTTGCCTTTCTCAAAGGGTTCTCCCTGACCCAGGGATTGAACCCAAGTCTCTTCACATCTCCGGCATTGGCAGGCAGGTTCTTTACCACAAGCGCCACCTGGGGCGCCCTTTTGCTTCTTGGGCACACATCATCCTCTCTGAAAGGCTCTTTTCTGTCTTCCCACTATCTCTCTATTTTTTTGTCCCCAGACTCCTCCTTCTCATTACTTATTTTTAAAGTCCCAGCTAAAATATTCTGTCTTCAATTGTGTTTCACCCAGATCTTTCAAACATGTGAATTGCATCTCCTACTATACTCTTCATACTGTTCATGGGGTTCTCAAGGCAGAAATACTGAAGTGGTTTGGCATTCCCTTCTCCAGTGGACCATGTTTTGTCAGAACTCTCCACCATGACCCATCCTTCTTGGGTGGCCCTACACGGCATGGCTCATAGTTTCATTGAGTTAGACAAGGCTGTGGTCCATGTGATCAGACTGGTTAGTTTTCTGCGATGGTGGCTTTCAGTCTGTCTGCCCTCTGATGGAGAAGGATAAGAGGCCTTGGAAGCTTCCTGATGGGAGAGACTGACTGAGGGGAATACTGAGTCTTGTTCTGATGGGTGGGGCCATGCTCAGTAAATCTTTAATCCAATTTTCTGTTGATGGGTGGAGCTGTGTTGCTCCCTACTATTTCAGTTCAGTTCAGTTCAGTTGCTCAGTCATGTCTGACTCTTTGCAACCCCATGAATCGCAGCACGCCAGGCCTCCCTATCCATCATCAACTCCCGGAGTTCACTCAGACTCATGTCCATCGAGTCAGTGATGCCATCCAGCCATCTCATCCTCTGTCATCCCCTTCTCTTTCTGCCCCCAATCCATCCCAGCATCAGAGTCTTTTCCAATGAGTCATCTCTTCACATGAGGTGGCCAAAGTATTGGAGTTTCAGCTTTAGCATCATTCCCTCCAAAGAAATCCCAGGGCTGATCTCCTTCAGAATGGACTGGTTGGATTTCCTTGAAGTTCCAGGGACTCTCAAGAGTCTTCTCCAACACCACAGTTCAAAAGCATCAATTCTTCAGTGCTCAGCTTTCCCTACTATTTACCTGGGGCCTGCTATGGTGGAGGTAATGTAGATAATGGTGACCTCCCTCAAAAGATCCCATGTATGTACTGCTACAGTCCCTGCCCCCAGCCCTGCAGCAGGTCACCGCCAACCCACACCTTCACTGGAGACTCCTAGACACCCACAGGCAAGTCTCCTGTGGGGTCACTGTTCCTTTCTCCTGGGTCCTGGTGCACAAGGTTCTGTTGAGCCCTCCAAGAGTCTGTTTCCCAATCCTGTGTAAGTTCTGGCAGCTCTATGGTGAGGTTAATGGCAACCTCCTCCAAGAGAACTTATGCCTTACCCACACCCAGAGCCTTTGTCCCTGCGGCAGACCACTGCTGACCCGGACCGCCATAGGAGACGCTCAAACACGCTTCTGTCTCAGTCTCCGTGGGTTCCCTGGGTCCTGGTGTGCATAAAGTTTGCCTGAGCCCTCTGAGCGTCTCTGGCAGGAATGGGGTTTGATTCTAAATGCAAATTCACTCCTCCTACCATCTTGCTGGGGCTTCTCCTTTGTCCTTGGACGTGTGGTATCTCCTCACAGCCGCTCCAGTGCCTACCATCTTACTGGGGTTTTTCTGACCTTGGACACAGGGTATCTCCATATGGCTGGTCCAGCAAAGCACAGCCACCACTCCTGACCTTGGACATGGGGTATCTCCTTTCAACTGCAGCACAGGAGACCCCGGTTCAATTCCTGGGTTGGGAAGATCTGCTAGAGAAAGGATAGGCTACCCACTTCAGTATTCCTGGGCTTCCTGTGTCTCAGATGGTAAAGACAGAGGTGGAGGTGATGGAATTCCAGCTGAGCTATTTCAAATCATGAAAGATGATGCTGTGAAAGTGTTGCATTCAACATGCCAGCAAATTTGGAAAAGTCAGCACTGGCCACAGGACTGGAAAAGGTCAGTCTTCATTCCAATCCCAAAGAAAGGCAAAGCCAGAGAATGCTCAAACTACCACACAATTGCACTCAACTCACATGCTAGCAAAGTAATGCTCAAAATTCTCCAAGCCAGACTTCAACAATACGTGAACCGTGAACTTCCAGATGTTCAAGCTGGTTTTAGAAAAGGCAGAGGAACCAGAGATCAAATTGCCAACATCTGCTGGATCATTGAAATGCAAGAGAGTTGCAGAAAAACATGTATTTCTGCTTCATTGACTATGCCAAAGCCTTTGACTGAGTGGATCACAACAAACTGGAAAATTCTTCAAAAGATGGGAATACCAGACCACCTGACCTGCCTCTTGAAAAACTGGTATACAGGTCAGAAAGCAACGGTTAGAACTGGACATGGAACAACAGACTGGTTCCAGATAGGAAAAGGAGTACGTCAAGGCTGTATATTGTCACCCTGCTTATTTAACTTCTATGCAGAGTACATCACTGGGCTGGAAGAAGCACAAGCTGGAATCAAGATTGCCAGAAGAAATATCAATAACCTTAGATATGTATGTGACACTACCCTTATGGCAGAAAGTGAAAAAGAACTAAAGAACCTCTTAGTGTAAGTGAAAGAGGAGAATGAAAAAGTTGGCTTAAAGCTCAACATTCACAAAACAAAGATCATGGCATCCGGTCCCATCACTTCATGGCAAATAGATGGAGAAACAGTGGAAACAGTATCAGACTTTATTTTTTTGGGCTCCAAAATCACTGCAGATTGTGACTGCAGCCATGAAATTAAAATATGCTTACTCCTTGGAAGAAAAGTTATGACCAACGTAGACAACATATTAAAAAGCAGAGACATTACTTTGTTAACAAAGTAATGACTAGTAATGTCCAGTCAAGGCTATGGTTTTCCCAGTAGTTATGTATGGATGTGAGAGTTGGACTATGAAGAAAGCTGAGCACCTAAAATTGATGCTTTTGAACTGTGGTGTTGGAGAAGACTCTTGAGCGTCCCTTGGACTGCAAGGAGATCCAACCAGTCCATCCTAAAGGAGATCAGTCCTGGGTATTCATTGGAAGGACTGATGTTGAAGCTGAAACTCCAATACTTTGGCTACCTGATACCAAGAGCTGACTCATTTGAAAAGACTCTGATGCTGGGAAAGATTGAAGGCAGGAAGAGAAGGGGACAACAGAGGATGAGATGGTTGGATGGCATCACCGACCCGATGGATATGAATTTGAGTGAACTCCGGGAGTTGGTGATGGACAGGGAGGCCTGGCATGCTACAGTCAAGTGGGTCGCAAAGAGTTGGACACAACTGAGTGACTGAACTGACTGACTGACTATACTCCTCAAGGTACCTCTTAAAAGTATTTATTTATAGACCACATAGTCTGGAGCTGTGAGCACCTCAAGGGCAAGGCCAGTATGTCCTTCATCTGTGTAGCTCTACCAGCTAGTACCTTGTGCCTGGCACTTAGTACTTCTGATGTTTAGTACATTGACTCAGAGAATGAATGAATGACTTCATTGCTGAGGATGGGAGCTAAGGAAAGTGGGTTTTATCCTTATAATATGCTAATACTTAATGGTTTCTGTATACAGATATCTTCCTATAAACTGTTAAAAATAAGTAATCATGCAAGATGGACTGTAATTCTCTTGGAAACATTTTACATTATGCCTGACAATCCCAGTTAATCAGGTCATTTTGAAAATGTCAGCCCTTGAAATAAATTACAGTTCAATTTAATGGTCTACATAATCCACAGCAAACATTTGGTCTCTGAGCTAGGGAATAAACGTGTCATTCCGATTCTTTCCAGGGTCATGTTGGTGTAATAGGGAGCCATAATTATGATCCTCTGCCGTTCCTATTGTTTTATTAACCTTAATGAATGGAATCACATTTTTAATCTAAATTAATAAAGGTTAGTTTGTATTTCACAATTATTCTTTAGCCATCAGAAATAACAGCTAACTCACATCTTGTCCTGATTGTTTTTATGTCATGATACAAATGAGATTTTAACCCTTAATCCACCAGAGATTCCTGGGTTCTCATAACAATGGCATAAAAGACTAGTTGACTTTGCCTTCTGTGTGTAAAACTGATAGGTTTGGCAACAGCATTTATTGAATGCCTGCTCTTTCCTAACGTCAGTGTTCATCTCTAAATCTACTGGTTTTCATTTTATAGAAAGAAAAAAGGGAGAAAGAAGAAATTGAGGTTTAACAGTTATGTAACTTCCTTAAGGTCAGTATTAAAAAGCAAAGCCCCTAGATAAAAACCCAGGAGGACTAGACCACCAAACACCTGTTGATCACAAAAAATATTTGAAATATATTTTCAAATATCTCAAATAACCAAGTATTTGAAAGATTGGGAAATCATTGGCTATAAACCATCAGTTTGCATTGATAATTGCTTTTGGAATCTTTTTATTCAAGTCAAGAGTTCAAGAAGTATTATTAGATGAAAAAATCTTGTTATATACTAGGGAAAAGTGACTTGGCTCTGCCTAAAGCACTGTACACATTGTCTAATCAACGCTTGACTGTGTCTTTGAACTTGAGTATCCCTCACACCTTTATGGAATGTGTTAATTCTGTCACTAGTTTTGTGTACGGTTCAGTTCAGTCACTCAGTCATGTCTGACTCTTTGGGACCCCATGGACTGCAGCATGCCAGGCCTTCCTGTCCCTCACCGGCTCCTGGAGCTTGTTCAAACTCATGTCCATTGAGTCAGTGATGCTATCCAACCATCTCATCCTCTGTCGTCCCCTTCTCCTCCCGCCTTCAATCTTTCCCATCATCAGGGTCTTTTCCAGTGAGTGAGCTCTTCGCTGACACAGTTTTGTGTAGTCGTGGTTTAGCAAGGTTATATATTTAGAATAATTTTAAAACTCTTTGACAGTTAGGTCACTTTCAATTACAGTTCAGTTCAGTCACTCAGTCGTGTCTGACTCTTGGGGACCCCATGAACCTCAGCACACCAGGCCTCCCTGTCCATCACCAACTCCTGGAGTTTACCCAAACTTATGTCCATTGAGTCGGTGATGCCATCCAACCATCTCATCCTCTGTCATCCCCCTTCTTCTCTTGCCCCTGTCTCTTATACACATCTTCCTGGTCTTCATATGCTCATGTTTAATGACAATGGATCTTCTAAGTGGACAGAGCCTAATTTCATTCACCCCTTAAATAATGTCATTGTAAGGCTGTTATGGTCAGCTGTTTTCCTCTCCATTCCCATGGTTTCAGCTACAACCTGTAGGGTGATGACTCGGATTTATTTTTCTAGTCTTCTCCTTCCCAAGCTGCAGATAACATTTTTCCCAGTGAAGAGCTGCCTCTAGAAAAGTCAGTCTAGTGTAATCAGACTTCCTGACTCNAATTTCCCTTAGGATAGACTGGTTGGATCTCCTTGCAGTCCAAGGGAATCTCAAGAGTCTTCTCCACTTTAAGTCACTTTAGAGTTGCAGAATTCCAGAAGTAATTTTTGAAGTGGGCTTTAATGAAAAATCTGTTAATATAGTAAAAACCAACTGTATGCTAAAACAGAATTCCTTTTTAAAAATTTATTTAATTGGAGGATAATTACCATATTGTATTGGTTCCTGCTGTACATCAACATGGATCAGCCATGTTGATGGCTCGTCCCCCGTGAGCCTCCCTCCCACCTCCCACCCCATCCCACCCCTTTAGTTTGTTACAGGGCCCCAGTTTGAGTTCCCTGGTCATACTGCAAATTCCCACTGGCTCTCTATTTTACATATGTTAGTGTATGGTTCCCTGCTATTCTCCATTCGTCCCACCCTCTCCTTCCTACCTGCCTCCCTGTGTCCATAAGTCTGTTCCCTATGTCTGCATCTCCATTGCTGCCCTGCAAAGAGGTTCATCAGTACCATCCTTCTAGATTCTGTATATATGCATTAATATACAATATTTGTTTTTCTCTTTCTGACTTACTTCACTCCATATAATAGGCTCTAGGTTCATCTACCTCATTAGCGTTGACTCAGATTCACTCCTTTTTATGGCCGAGTCTTACTCCACTGTGTATATGTACCACAGCTTCTTTATCCAGTCATCTGTCAGTAGACATCTAAGTTGCTTCCATGTCCTAGCTATTGTATATAGTGCTGCAGTGAACACTGGGGTGCATGTGTCTTTTTCAATTTTGGTTTCCTGAGGGTATATGCCCAGTAGTGGGATTGTTGCATCATATGGTGGTTTTATTCCTTGTTTTTTAAGGAATCTCCATACTGTCTTCCATAATGGCTATATCAATTTTCATTCCTACCAACAGTGCATGAGGGTTCCCTTTTCTCCACACCCTCTCCAGAGTTTATTGTTTGTGGATTTTTTTGATGGTGCCCATTCTGACAGATGGGAAGTGATTCCTCATTGTAGTTTTGATTTGCATTTCTCTAATAATGAGTGATCCAAAACTGAAATCTTTATCTCACTGAGTTGGTTGAAGATGTAGTGGATTCTGTCTCATACGTGGCTTGCTCTTTTTTTATCCACGTCTGTCTGTCCTGAACTTAGACTTGGCTGGCTGTCTCAGTAAATGAAAGTTTATGTTCTTTCACCTGTAACAATGCAGAATATTTACCAAGCATGTCTGTTCTGAAAGCCTCTTGAGTCTTCCTCCTTGTCCTGGTCTTTTTCCTCACTTGTCCTTATTTAGTTCTGATATGTCCAGTTTTTCCTGATTTAAATCATTTGTCTGGAACAGTGGTTCTCAGACTTCACTGTGTAATAAAATAGGCCAGGTTAAAAAGCAGATTTCCAGTTCTGACTTGGGTGGCTTGGGATGGAGGAGTCCATTTGTGATGATTATCCCAGCGACTTGATGCAAGTGCTCCCTGGACCACACTCTGACAGCGCACTAGCTTTCAGGATGTTGTTTACTTAATGTAATATATGTGTAAGACTTAAGTGAGCGCAGTAAGAGAATAATACCAGAGAGCTCCAACTGAACCGGGTTCATTCTCATATTTAGTGGGCATGAGAGTGAACTCGGTTCAGATCAGTAACTCTGACCTGCCCCTTTGAACTTTGACCCCTGAAAATGAATCATCAGGGAGGACAGGCAGAATAGTATTAGACTCACCTTTTTTATTAACATTTGTATTAATTTATCTTTTGTTAGAATAAAAGAACCTTTATTCTTTTGATTGAAATGTGATTTCCTTAAAGTCTTAACTCACTTGCCTCAGGCCTGAAGCTTGGAACATTTATGCTGGTTATAGTCAGCCAGACTTTTAACTCAGCTCCACTTTTCAAGCCTAAAATGTTTTGATTGGCCCATGGAATGTTTGCTAGTGTGATGATGAGAGCATCTGTTTTGCGACATGTTGTTGGCCAGTGAGACAGTTGAAAAACAGCAGAGCCTTTTCAAACGTTTATTGGCAGGGAGAGCCCCAGGCTCCATGGAGGCCCAGCTGGCACCTCTCTACTAAGATCTATGACTGGGCCAGACCTTCATCCTGCATGCAAATCAGATTTCATCAGGACTAATCAGTGTAGGGGGGGAAAATATTGTTTTGTTTTGTTTTTTTTTACCTATCCCACCTTGCAGACCCTCTTGCTTCCACTAGAGAATTAAGCCCTTTTCCTCTGAGGTGTCCATTGGATGAATGAATGAACTTCTCTTTTAATGCATTTCAAGTTGAGAAAATAGCCACTGCAATCAGGTTCCGTGTTCTGTGCTGCAGGACCTGCATTGAAAAGAGCTGAGTGGGTTGAGTTCTAGACCCAGTCTTGCCATGTCTGTTCCCTCTCTGGTCTAGTAGAGTGAGATTTCAGATAATGCCTGTGTTATTAACTCAAGACATGAGTATATTACCTGAAATAAGTGTGAAAGCGCTTGGTAAAGGATAAACTGAGTTTTAAAGGGAAGGTGGTATTGTGTATGGGAGAATGGATTTGATGGTGCAGGCGGTTTGTGAAAAGAAATTCCTAGTAAGTTGTGATTCGTGGAAGCCTTTTGAAATCAGTTCTTGTCAATTCATATCATTCCAAGAGCAATCGGAAAGCTCTTTGTTAGCTAGTTTTGAAATTTAGAGACAGACCTTTGTCTCTCCCACATAGCTGCCAGATTTCTTGGTCTTGTGAAAAAGCAGTGCCTTTGGGGAGCAAAACCTGGGGCTTTCATGAGTAGATGATCCTTCTGCAGACTGTGAAGACTCACTCTACGCAATAGAACACTCTTTCACTCTGTCCTCACCAGACTCTAAGGTTAGCAGAGC
Source organism: Cephalophus harveyi (assembly GCA_006410635.1). NCBI lineage: Eukaryota > Metazoa > Chordata > Mammalia > Artiodactyla > Bovidae > Cephalophus > Cephalophus harveyi. The sequence continues at coordinate 20,655 of SJYT01060357.1, forward strand.
AGGGGATATTTAGTACTACCTGGCATATCAGGGAACCAATCTGCAGAAAACTGGACATGCCAGTTGTTGGTGGGGTAGGTCCCTGCCCTTCTGTAGTTCTGTGGACACCAGCCTCTCCACTAAGCTGCATATTACTTTTTAAAAAGGACTACTTGGTAATCTCCAATTTTAAGCAGATTAAACCCTAGTTTAAGAGAGTTACCATCATTGTCACTTGTCCTAGAAGGGTATCATGAGCAGATTTCCCTTCAAAGAATGATGCAACGAAATAATCGTGGTACTATGACAGAAGACCATGTCCCCACTGGGACTGGGGTACAGGGAAATAGGTTAAGATAAACGTTTCTCTTCTTTTTATACACAAGTGGCAGCGTATTATACATTCTGTTCTACACCTTGTTTTCTGCTTTGCATTTCTTAAAGATCAGTACACAACGAACTTCCTCAGTCCTTTTGTAAACAGCTGTGAAATTATTTTTTGAGCATTAGTCCATTATATTATAATGGAATAATGAATTCAACCAGTTTCTTCATGGTGATCATTCAGTTATTTGTCATGTTTTGCTCTTATTTAAAAAAAATGCTCTAGTAAAGAGCCTCGTATGTCCCTCATTTTGTAGGGGTGGGAGTATGTCAGTAAAATAAATTCTTATTACTGGAATTTCTGGGTCAGAGGAATATGTAGAAAAAAATGTCAGACAAGCCCAAACTGAGGGACATTCTGTACAATGCCTGACTCTTCAAACTCGTCAAGATGATGAAAGGGTGGGAAAGACACATTCACAGACTGGAGAAGATGCAGGAGATGTGACGGGTAAATGTAGTGTGCTGTCTGGAGTTGGAGCCTGGAACAGAAAGAAAGGACGCAGCTTGGAGTTTAGTTAGTAATCATGTGCCGGTGTTGGTTTCTTGCGTTAGCCACTCAGTTGTGTCTGATTCTTTGGACTATAGCCCACCAGGTTCCTCTGTCCCTGGGATTCTCCAGGCAAGAATACTGGAGTGGGTTGCCCTTTCCTTCTCCAGGGGATCTTCCCAATCCAGGGGTAGAACCTGGGTCTCCTGCATTGCAGGCAGATTCTTTACCATCTGAGCCACCAGGTTAGTTTTGACCAATGTCCTGTCATAGTATATGACAGCAGCATTAGGGGAAACTAGGAGAGAGGTCTCTGGGAACTATTCTATCCCTGCAAGTTCTCTGAACATCTAAAATTATTCTACAAATGTTCATTCTTAGAAACAGGGGCATTAGTGGAAAAACCGGTGAAATCAGAATAAAGTCTGTAGCAGAGTTAACAGTAATTGCTCCAATGTTAAAACCTTACATTTGATGAATGTCCCGTATTTAATAAGATGGTAACATCTGGGGAAGTGAGGTGAGGGGTATACAGGAACTCTTGGTACTGTTTGTACCTTTTGTATGAATCTAAAATTATTCCACAGTTATCAGTTAAAAAAAAAAAAAAGTCTGTCCTGAGAAATGTGTGCTGTTCAAGAAAGGAGTAGAAGATGCCAGAAATAAAAGCAGGTGAGGTGGCCAGAGAGAGACCCGGAGGAGGCAGGAAAGGCTGGATCAAGCATCTCCTGTCCCTGCTGGGTGGGGCAGAGAGGGGAACTCAGCTCAGAGAAAGAGCGGCAGCCACAGCAGGCCTGCTGGAAGCATCTAGACGGGGTGTGGGCACACGGCCAGAGGGTGATGTCATCTCGCTTTCTTGTTCTATCACGGTATCTACAGGGCATCATGAAACTGTGCGATCTTCCCTACCTCCGCCCCAGTTTTCTTTTCCCTTTTTCTCTTTCATATTTTATGCCCAATTTAGATAAAATTACTCAAAAGTTGGGGAAATTCTATGGCATATAATGTCAAGAACTGTCATATAAGAAAGTGACCTTCTGAAGTGGGTGTGCACTCTACCCGTGGAGGTGTGGGTGGGTGTGTTTCTACCTATCTTTGAATACTCGACAAGCAATGCTACTTTGTAACTGTCACATTCTGTCAAAGACCCCCCCCAAGAGTGTCTGTCTTTGAGGACTCTTCAAACCCATTTGAATTGGTGGACTTTTGCAATGCTAGTAATAGTAACATTTGTTGTATGCTTACTCTAGTTAGGCACCCGGCCAGGCGCTCCCACATATATTTTATTTAATTGTGCAAGGAACACACGAATATTATCTCCATCTTAAAAATAAGGAAATTCAGGCTTAGAAGGCTTAAGTGTTTTGCGCAAATCACACAGGAGCTAAGCAGTATGGCTCAGATAAGTATTTTACTCTCGTCTATTAAGACATCTTGTTTGTGTTCCTGAGAATTAAAATATTTCCAGTTGCTGCAAGATGAAGCCTTCTGCTCAGATACAAAAACTAAGAAAACCTCTGTATCATTTCAAAAGAATACTAACAATTTAGGGCCATGGTTGTGTAATGTTTTTCTCTGTAAACAGTACATTCATCAGTCACCAAAGGGCAACTGGCCTCTGTGAGATGGAAATAATACAAGCCTGGCCTCTTCCTCTTAGATAAGGCCTCCAGGACCAATTAGGTAACAGCTGGACTTTACCCCTCGGGGTAAACAGCTAAAGGACCATGAGGAAACCAGCTCTGTTGTCAAAGGTATTTCTGGCATTGTGCCTTTTCTAGATGGCATCCAGATAATTGAAAAGGAGAGATTTCAAGCTTTTCACCATTTCTAAAATATTTTTCTCTTGCCCAGTTTTCCACGTGTTAAACTGTCAGGGGAGTGTCTCTCTGTTTTTTCCTGTCCTGTCGTGGGCCTTGGGTTCTTCTCTGGCCTGGTTCATCTCAGGTTGAAAATGTCAACTTCCAGCTTGTAATGTGGCGACATGTTCTAGGGCCCATCTTGTACATGAGTCAGTTTCCTTCTTTGTTTCTTGATGCTGAAGAATTTGTTTCTCGTTTTAAGGCTGCAGGGGCTTTCTCATTTTACCAGCATGTGCCTGATTTCTCTACAGGCAGTGGTCTCGGTGCCCTTCATCATACACATGCTTTTAAAACTCACCTAATAGAATGATTATAACAGCGAGGACAAAGTGTTCGTCGCTCAGCTGTGTCCGACTCTTTGTGACCCCATGGACTATAGCCCACCAGGCTCCTGTGTCCATGGAATTCTCTAGACAAGAATACTGCAGTGGGTTGCTGTTCCCTTCTCCATGGGATCTTCCAGACCCAGGGATCAAATCCGGGTCTCCTGCATTGCAGGCAGAGTCTTTACCATCTGAGCCACCAAGGAAGGACAGAACCACTTTGTACTGCATGGATTTTCTGTCCGTGCAGTAACGTCATGAAAACAGCATCATCTAAACCTGTGCAAAAACTCCTTGTTTAGTCCAGATTCTGAGAGATTTACGTTTGGTTTGGCTGTGTTGGGTGAGTGAGTGACTTACCATGAAAGGAATCCTGGAGAACGAGCAGGGAGGGGACAGACTGAGAATAGGAGTAAGAGCCCAGGTGGCCTAGGAATCGCTCCTAACCTGTAGCAAGTACAAGGAGAAGCACAGGACAGAAGCTGGAGACCCCCACACCCCCGCGAGTGAGTGTGGGGTGCTGGAGGGGTCCCGAGAACCCTTGATGCAGTGTTGACATGCGTGTCCTTCAGAAAAGAAGTATTCCGTGAGTCTTTATGCCAAATAAATGCTTCCCCAGGAGCCCCGGCCAGTTCACTCAATGCGGAGCCCTTCATGTCAGAGATGGCTTTATGGACCAGCTGCTCCCCACAGCTGCAGGCTGATGTCACCACCGGGGCCAGGCCTGCTCTGCAACCCCGCTCCCCTGGGGGCTTTCTTCCACTTTCCCCTTCCTTCCTCCTGTCCTCTTTCACCTCACCCACAGAGGCCAACAAAGTTAAACACTATTTAAGCTTTTTTTTTTTTTTAAGAGGAAACACCCTGTTCAGCCACCAATGTGAGATTTTCATCTATTTTATTTTCAAGTTAAACATTCAGACTGACAGTCATTTGATGACAAGCAGATGTGTTGAAATCCAGCAGGTGTTATTGTTAACTTCCCCACAGAAGCTCCTCTAGTTCTTGGTCCACATAGACAGAGAAAAGGAGGTTTACATCAATGATTATTCTACCTAAGTAAAGGGAAATTGGAGAAGGCAATGGCACCCCACTCCAGTACTCTTGCCTGGAAACTCCCATGGACGGAGGAGCCTGGCAGGCTGCAGTCCATGGGGTCGCTGAGTCAGACACGACTGAGCGACTTCACTTTCACTTTTCACTTTCATGCATTGGAGAAGGAAATGGCAACCCACTCCAGTGTTCTTGCCTGGAGAATCCCAGGGATGGCAGAGCCCAGTGGGCTGCCGTCTGTGGGGTCGCACAGAGTCGGACACGACTGAAGCGACTTGGCAGCAGCAAAGGGAAATTGGCTGGCTCCTCTCATCATTTTATCTCAGATACAAGCATTCAGACGAGCTAGACTTTTTGTTTTCTTTTGTATTTTGCTGATACGTGAAATTGCAAGGGAATGAAGTCCAAAGGTTGTGTGAAATCAAGAGTTCTCTGACTAGAAAAGCTATTCTTGATGCCTTTGTTGACAGCTTGCAGTATAGTTTTCTATCTCCTACTTCCATGTGAAGAATCTGGAATTCACACAAGGAGGCTTGTGGCCCTATAATTTGATTTGTATGGTTTTGGAAAGGCAGCAGAAACGAATATTGGATTGGCCAAAAAGTTTGTCTTGGTTTTTCCATGAGATCTTACCAAAAACCCAAATGAGCTTTTTGGCCAACTCAGCTTTTAGTTCTTTGGCTGACATTTGTCTCCCTGAATCACTTCTTTGTCCTTTGATAATTAGCGATGTGAGGAGGGTGTTCTGTAGCAATCAGCATGACCATGATCTTTTAGTAAATTCTTTTAAAGAAAAAAAACCATTTCCCAAATTTAGTCCCAGGGCATGACTGTCAGTGAGTGATGTCAACGGTCTATATAGTCTGATCTCCATCTACCTTTTTGACTCTTCTCTCCAACTTTTCTGCCTCGCGAATGTTCTAGCTCCCGAGGGGCACTGTGCAGCCTCTCATCATTGCTCATGTGGAATACAGTTTTCACCCTTAATATCAGTTAGTAGTTCTCACTTTGTTTTTGCTAGTCCTGTTTCCTTTCCCCTTCAGTAAATATTTGTGGGCTTATTTGAATTTTAAGGGTTCTCTTTAGCAGACAATATGCCTGTCATTGAAAAGTTCCCTAGTGGCCCAGTGGTAAAGAACCCACCTGCCAATGCAGGAGATGCAAGAGACATGGGTTTGATCTCTGAGTTGGGAAGATTCCTAGGAGGAGGAAATGACAACCCACTCCACTATTCTTGCCTGGAAAATTCCATGGACAGAGGAACCTGGTGAGCTACATGGGGTCACAAAGGGTCAGACGGGACTGAGAACACACACATGCTTGTTATTATTTCAGTATGACTTATTTTACCTCTGGAGGAATACTGATGTGGGACAAGGGCTGGAATTTCTACTGCCATGTGGCATATTCCCAAGAAAATAAGTCTACATGATTGTCCAAAATTCATCCCAGGAGCCAGCCAATTTTCCTTAGGTAGAATAATCATTGATGTAAACCTCCTTTTCTCTGTGAAATAATCTTTTTCCTTCCACCACTCCAGAAATGCATATTCCGTATCAAAATAGAGGTAAGGGTTACTTTATAACAGACTTATCAGTACCCATTTTGTATGAGTCCGTGGGCACTCTGGGATGTGGAGTACTCCTTACGGGTACGGTAGCACACCTTTCCCTGTATCTAGTAGGTAAAGGCGGAGAAGGCAATAGCAAGCCACTCCAGTACTCTTGCCTAGAAAATCCCATGGATGGAGGAGCCTGGTAGGCTGCAGCCCATGGGGTCGCTAGGAGTCGGTCGCGAGTGAGCGACTTCACTTTCACTTTTCGCTTTCACACAATGGAGAAGGAAATGGCAACCCACTCCAGTGTTCTTGCCTGGAGAATCCCAGGGACGGGGGAGCCTGTTGGGCTGCCGTCTATGGGGTCGCACAGAGTCGGACACGACTGAAGCGACTTAGCAGCAGCAGCAGCAGCAGCAGTAGGTAAAGGAAGGGTGGAAAAGTCCAAACTTCCTGCAAAATGATTTTTTCAACTTTTTATTGGAGTTGACTTATAATGTTGCATTAGTTTCTGCTGTACAGCAAAGTGTATCAGTTATACAAATATCCATGCTTTTTTAGATTCATTGCCCATACAAGTCTCTGTATTGAGTAGAGTTCCCTGTGCTAAACAGCAGGTTCTCACTAGTTACCTATTTTATATATAGCAGTGTATATATGTTACTCTCAATCTCCAAATGTATCTCCTTTCCTCCAAGTAACCAAAAATTTGTTTTCTGTATCTATGACTCTGCTTCTAGTTTGTAAATATTTGTACCCCTCCTTTTTTTTTCTTTTAGATTCCACATATAAGTGATATTACATGATATTTATCTTTCTGTGTCTGACTTCACTCAGTATGACAAAGTCTGGGTCCATCCATGTTGCTGCCAATGGTTTTGTTCCTTTTAACTGCTGAGTAATGTTCCATTGTATATAGGTACCCCAGCTTCCTTATCCACTCCTCTGTCAGAGGATACTTGGGTTGCTTGTGTGTGTTGGATACAGTCAACAGTGCTGCAGTGAACACTGGGTGCATGTATCTTTTTGAATTATGGTTTTCCCTGGGTATATTCTGGGTCATATGGTAGTAATATTTTTAGGGTTTCTTTTTTTTTTTTAAGAAATGTCCATATGTTCTGTGTGGTGGTTGTACCATTTTACATTCTCACCAACAGTATAGGAGGTTCCCTTTTCTCCACACCCTCTCTAGCATTTGCTGTCTGCAGATTTTTTTGATGATGGCCATTCTGACTGGTGTGAGGTGATACCTCATGGAAAACTAAGATCATGGCATCTGGTCCCATTACCATCACTTCATGGCAGATAGATGGGGAAACAATGGAAACAGTGAGAGACTTTATTTTGGGGGACTCCAAAATCACTGCAGATGGTGAAATTAAAAGATGCTTGCTCCTTGGAAGAAAAGCTATGACCAACCTAGACAGCATATTAAAAGGCAGAGCCATTACATTTCCAACAAAGGTCCATCTAGTCAAAGCTATGGTTTTTCCAGTAGTCATGTATGGATGTGAGAGTTGGACTATGAAGAAAGCTTGAGTGCTGAAAAATTGATGCTATTGAACTGTGGTGTTAGACAAGACTCTTGAGAGTCCTTGGACTGCAAGGAGATCCAACCAGTCCAATCTAAATGAAATCAGTCCTGGGTGTTCATTGGAAGGACTGATGTTGAAGCTGAATCTCCAATACTTTGGCCACCTCATGCAAAGAGTTGATTCATTAGAAAAGACTCTGATGCTGGGAGGGATTGAGGGCAGGAGAAGAAGGGGACGACAGAGGATGAGATGGTTGGATGGCATCACCCACTCAATGGACATGGGTTTGAGTAAGCTCCGGGAGTTGGTGATGGACAGGGAGGCCTGGCTTGCTGCAGTCCATTGGGTCACAAAAAGTCAGACACAACTGAGCAACTGAACTGAATAATTAGTGACGTTGAGCATCTTTTCATGTGTTTGCCATCTGTATGTTTTCTTTGGAGAAATGTCTGTTTGACTCTTCTGCCTATGTTTTGATTGGGTTCATTTGATATTGAACTGCATGAGCTGTTTGTGTATTTTGGAGATTAATCCCTTATTAGTTGCTTTGTTTGCAAGTGCTTTCTCCTATGTCTTTCAGGATTTATTATAGCGTGGGTGGGTATTTATTCATGTGCAAGCTCTGCAAGGTATTGTTAATAATTCTGTTCTGGGTAGTGGTAGTGAAAGGTTAGGATGGTCTGATTTTAAATTACGTTTATCAAATTTCTTTGCCTTTTTAAAATGTTAACCTTTCAATTTATTTACATTGTAGTGTGGCTTTTCAATGTGTTTTTCCTAAAGTTTTTATGTTCTGGGGATTTGTGTTCCATATAATCTTTTATTTTTCTTACTGTATTTTTTAAGTAATGAGCTGAAATTGGCTCCAATCAGGTACAAGCTTAAAGTCTGTTTTTTCTTTGTGGTTTTTACCTTCTCTGTTTCTTGTCTGTCTCAGCTGCCTCCCCTAGGGTCTGGCCTGCCTTAGACACCTCAGCCAATCAGAGCCTCTTCTCCTTCAGGCCCGTGCACTGATTGGTCACCACACATAAGGGTGCTCTTCACTTGGGAACCTGGCTCCGCACAAGGACTTCTCTTACTGCTTGATAGACAGTTGGCCTTTTGCTGCCAGAGTCCATTTCCTCTTCTTCCCTTTTACCCTTCACTTCTGCACTGTTATGGTTGAGAATCTGGTCCCGAGAGAATTGAATACAGCTTTCCGGTCATCACAGCTGTGTGTGAATGTTACAAATGTAGGCCATTTAGCAGGCTGTGCGTCATCTTCCCTTGCCTTTTTCCATCTCTTTTCAGTCACTGTTTCAACCACCTGTGAGAAGTTAGAAAAAGCCAGGAATGAGTTGCAAATAGCTTATGAAGGATTTGTCCAGAAGCTAAACCAGCAGCACCAGACTGATCTAACAGAGCTGGAGAATCGGCTGAAAGAATTTTACACCGGGGAATGTGAAAAGCTTCAGAACATCTACATAGAAGAAGCAGAGAAATACAAAACTCAATTGCAGGAGCAGGTTTGTACTTTTAGAATTAGAACCTGAGCATGTGCTTGGATATTGCTGTTAATTTGAATTCTAACTGTTGTCTGATGAGGGTTTTCCTATGATGACCTTCTCTTTGTTGGATGTCCCTTGATGAATTTCATTATAATTTAAATAAATGAAACAATTTTTAAAGTAAATTTTTACGATCAAAGCAATGTATGTATGTTGAGTGAAAGATTGAAAGAAAAAAGATAAAAGTTAAACAACCCTTTAAAAGATTTTTTAAATTGAAATATAGCTGTATAAGATTATATAAGTTACAGGATTACAATATAGTGATTCACAATTTTTAAAGGTTATACTCCAGTTATAGTAGTGTTAGTCACTCAATCGTATCTGACTCTTTGCGACCCCATGGACTGTAGCCCGCCAGGCTCCTCTATCCATGGGATTCTTCAGTCAAGAATACTGCAGTGGATGGCCATTCCCTTCTCCAGACGATCCACCTGACCCAGGGCTCAAACCCAGATCTCCTGTATTGCAGGCAGATTCTTTACCATATGAGCTATAAGGAAGTCCATGCTCCTGTTACAGTTATTATAAAATACTGGCTATCCAGAAAGTCACGGAAGTAGACAACAAACTTACAGTTACCAAGAAGGGTGGGGGAAGGAGGGTTGGATGAATTGGAAGATTGGGATTCACAATTGTTAAAGATTCTAACTGTATTTATAGTTATTATAAAGTATGACTGCATTCCCCATGTTGTATAATATATCCTTGTAGCTTATCTTATACCTAATAGTTTTTACCTCTTACTCCCCTGCTCCTATATTACCTCTCTCCCTTCCCTCTCCCCACTGGTTACCACTAGTTTGTTTTCCATATCTGTGAGTCTGTTTCTTTTTTGTTAAAGTCCCTAGTTTACTGTAATTTTTAGGTTCCACATATAAGTGATATTATATAGTATTTGTCTTTGATTCATTTCACTTAGCATAACACCTTCCAAGGCCATCCATGTTGCTGCAAATGAAAAATGTCATTCTTTTTTTAATGCCTCCATGGCATTGCATTGTTTGTGCATATATATACACACAGAGATGTACATATACATACACACATGTATATACACACACCCCACATCTTCTTGATCTATTCTGATGGACATTTTGGTTTGCTCTCATGTCTTGGCATTTATAAATAATGCTGCTATGAACATTGGGGTGCATGTATCTTTTCAAATTAATGTTTTTGGAGTTTTTTTTCAGATATATTTAAAAAAATAAAACATCCCTTTATCCTACTACATAGAAATAATCCCTTTGTAAGCATTCTGGTACTGCTAAAACATTGGTTTGCATTTCTTGTTTTCTTGTTTAATAACTTGTGTTTTTCACTTCGTAGTACATCCTAAACCTCTCTTTAATTTCCTTGCTCCCTTTTAAAATTAAGTTTTCATTTCGGCTTTACATGTGCCTGGTAGCCCTTCAGACTTGAATGCAAGCTAATGTGTCACATCTCCTAATGCTGCCATCTATTATTATTCATTCACCTTAGGACTTGATTTTATTGGTAAACTGTTGTTTTGGTTTTTTCTTACAGTTTGACAACTTAAATGCTACTCACGAAACCTCTAAGTTGAAAATCGAAGCAAGCCACTCTGAGAAAATAGAATTGCTAAAGAAGGCCTATGAAAACTCCCTTTCAGGCAAGAATGCTTTTTCTCTATTAAAATAGAATAAGAGCTCATGGAACAGCATGGTGTGTTTCCACACAGAAATGATTCATAACTTCCCCTCCAGAGAATGCCCTGTGGTGTTCAGTTTTGGAGGGTTTCTTGGTTTCTTTTTGCATTGTTTATTGGGAGTGGCTCATGCCCTTTCCCCTAAGGAGGCAGATAAGAGTTTTTTTTTTTTTTTTTAATAAATGCCAGTCTTTTAGGAAAGAGAGTGTACTTTTAAGGAACTTTATAGCTTTTTTGGGGGTAGCTGTGCTTGACCACTTCAGATCCTAGGAAGGATCTGTGAGTTTATATCCTGCCCGCAGTGAAGGGCCCATACCAGGCACTTCTGTACACCAGGACTCTTGGGAAAGGTACACGGCACTTGCTGGATAAAAAAATCATTTATTTCATCATGATTAGAAGAGGCAAAGTAAAAGGAAAAGAGTACACACTGAGGAAACCAGAATTGAAAGAGATACGTGTACCCCAATATTTATTGCAGCACTGTTTATAATAGCCAGGACATGGAAGCAACCTAGATGTCCATCAGCAGACGAATGGGTAAGAAAGCTGTGATACATATACACAATGGAATGTTACTCAGCCATTAAAAAGAATACATTTGAATCAGTTCTAGTGAGGTGGATGAAACTGGAGCCTATTATACAGAGTGAAGTAAGCCAGAAAGAAAAACACCAATACAGTATACTAACGCATATATATGGTGTTTAGAAAGATGGTAGTGATGACCCTACACGTGAGACAGCAAAAGAAACACAGATGTATAGAACAGTCTTTTGGACTCTGTGGGAGAAGGCGAGGGTGGGATATCTGAGAGAATAGCATTGAAACATGTATTTATCATATGTTAAACAGATTGCAGTCCAGGTTCGATGCATGAGACAGAGTGCTCAGGGCTGGTGCACTGGGATGACCCAGAGGGATGGGATGGGGAGGGAGGTGGGAGGGGGGTTCAGGATGGGGAACACATGTACACCCATGGCTGATTCATGTCAATGTATGGCAAAACCAATATAATATTATAAAGTAATTAGTCTCCAATTAAAATAAATTAAAAAAAAATTATCAAAACTGAAAAAAAAAAAAGGAAAAGAATAAGAAGCCATTTTTTTTTTTTTACAGAACATAAGTGCCCATGTAGCTAAAGCTCTTGCACTGAACCTGTTGCATCTACAGAGAAACATCTGGACATGTGGTGGGAACTGGCCCTGCGAGCTTTGTCAGGGCCTTCTCACCAGAAAAACAGATGTGTTGTGTGAGGTCAGCGATGAGAACATGTGGAGTGATGGGCCCAGGGTAGATGTTAGTGAACACTGGGTTTCTTCCTTTCTGTTGGGGATGGGTTTACTCTGAGGCTCCTGTTTGCTTCAGGAAGAGCAACTAGAACAGAGCACAGAGACTCAGCCCAGGAATCTGAAGGCATGCTCTACGTTCCCCGAGGTCTTTTGGCCTCTCTGAGCCTCTATGTTCTCATCCATGAAATGGGAATTATCTGCCCTACTCCCCTCACAGGCTGATTTGAGACCAAGTAGCTTGATTTATACAAAAGTACCATACAAATGTAAAGTAACATAGGTACAATGCCTCATAGTCAACCCTTATATCCACGTGCTTTAATGAATGTAGAAGAATGCAGTGATCTCATAGCGTGGTATTGACTCAAAAATCACTTCTTTCCAGAAATCAAGAAAAGCCATGAAATGGAAAAGAAGTCCCTCGAGGATCTGCTTTACGAGAAGCAGGAATCACTAGAGGTAGGTAATCTGCGTCTCTTAACGCACGCACACCCGGTCTTCAATCTTGAGGCTTGTGTGGTTTCGGTATGTTTCTCTGCACATCTGCCACGTTTCTGGTGCCAGCTTGTTTACTCACGTTCCACATTTCATTGTTTGTGTTTCAGAAACAAATCAGTGATCTGAAGAGTGAAAATGATGCTTTAAATGAAAAGTTGAAATCAGAAGAGCAGAAAAGAATATCAAAAGAGAAAGCAAATTTAGTAAGTCATGTACGCTCTCCCATTACTATTGAATTTTCCTTCTGTTCAACGGTCTCTTAGAGTCAGTTAAGTATTCAGCAGCTAGAGAAACAGTATGGGTTTGGAGTCCTTTTCATAGCCTGCAGCATGCTTTTTCAACTGGATACAGTGGCTTCTTTGGTTACTAGTGGTTCTTTTTTTTTCTTTTTGATTCTAAAAACTGACATAACAGATGAAATCCAATATATTGCTAGTGATCTATGCTAATACCTTCAGGAAAATAGGAAAAGTCTCAATTAGGGTCAGAGTTTGTTATGTGAAGACTTCACTTTAAAAAAAAATTAATTTGCTATAGTGGGATATAATTTATATACCACAATAGTCATTCTTTAAAAAAAGAGAAAGATCAGCAGTTCACACATTGTGCCTTGGTCACCAGGATCTAATTCCATTTTCATCACCACCCCCCAAAGAAACCCTGTAGCTATTAACTCATCCTTCCCCACCCCACCCCCTAAAAAACAAAAACAAACCCAAACTCCCCAGCTTTCCAGGCTCACCAGTCTCCTTTCCGTCTCTATGGATGTGCCTGCTCTGGACATTTCACTGAAATGGAATCATGCTGCATGTGGCTTTCTGGGTCTGGCCTCTTTCCCTCAGCTTTTGTTTTCAGTGTTCGTAAACAAATCAGTGATCTGAAGAGTGAAAATGATGCTTTAAATGAAAAGTTGAAATCAGAAGAGCAGAAAAGAATATCAAGAGAGAAAGCAAATTTAGTAAGTCATGTACGCTCTCCCATTACTATTGAATTTTCCTTCTGTTCAACGGTCTCTTAGAGTCAGTTAAGTATTCAGCAGCTAGAGAAACAGTATGGGTTTGGAGTCCTTTTCATAGCCTGCAGCATGCTTTTTCAACTGGATACAGTGGCTTCTTTGGTTACTAGTGGTTCTTTTTTTTTCTTTTTGATTCTAAAAACTGACATAACAGATGAAATCCAATATATTGCTAGTGATCTATGCTAATACCTTCAGGAAAATAGGAAAAGTCTCAATTAGGGTCAGAGTTTGTTATGTGAAGACTTCACTTTAAAAAAAAATTAATTTGCTATAGTGGGATATAATTTATATACCACAATAGTCATTCTTTAAAAAAAGAGAAAGATCAGCAGTTCACACATTGTGCCTTGGTCACCAGGATCTAATTCCATTTTCATCACCACCCCCCAAAGAAACCCTGTAGCTATTAACTCATCCTTCCCCACCCCACCCCCTAAAAAACAAAAACAAACCCAAACTCCCCAGCTTTCCAGGCTCACCAGTCTCCTTTCCGTCTCTATGGATGTGCCTGCTCTGGACATTTCACTGAAATGGAATCATGCTGCATGTGGCTTTCTGGGTCTGGCCTCTTTCCCTCAGCTTTTGTTTTCAGTGTTCGTCTATACTGTAACAGGTACAGACATTTCATTCCTTTTTCTGGCTGAACAATATTTCACTGTATGGCTAATCCTCACTTTTGAAAAACATGAATTTTTAACTTTCTCTTCCAACTTGTATCCTTACTTCTCTGCATCCTCCCAATTTTTGGGGGGTCCCTCAGTGAGCTCTGTGAAGCGGTTCCCAGGGGCACCTTCCCTGATTCCCCCTAAGGGTTGCCCCAGAGCGTTAACTACTGTCCAGAGGAAAGTTCTGATGATTGACACACCGTCACCTCTGACTGCTTGTCTGAGGAACTCCCTCATTTAACATCTGATCAAAGGACTGCGCTGTTAACGTGTATCATAGGTTAACTTGTATTCAAGGAATTTCCATAATTAAGGCCAAGGAGTCAGGGAATCCATCCTGGTGGTGTATTCTCACAGGCTGTTCTTCCCTTATGTAGGATTTATTTTGGATAGAATTTTCACAGTGCATGCATCCTATGCCATGTAGGTGCTGGGATGTCACTCACTGACGGGGCATTATTTTGCCCTAGGACAGCCAGGTCAACACATGCCTATCATGGCAAACATCCGAAAGACTCAGGACATGATTGCCATTTCTGTTGTTTGCCAAAGAGCCCTATAAACACACTACCCGCATATTTCCCACTGACTTAGGTTAGAGCGAACGATCGTTCACTGTTCTCCCTCCAAACCTACTCTGCAGCCAGAATTCTGTTTTGTATTGTAAGCTACGGCTTTCCTCTTACTTCCATAAAATATTTGATGCTACCGATATTTTTTTAACATATCAAGTTACTCATGAGTGAGTGAGAATGTTTTCAAATATGGAATGTGTTATATCGTTTTTAAGACCAAAGACTTTGAGATGGAAGCCATCTTAACCCTTCTTTTCAGCTCTTTGTTTGAACCTGTAAAAGAAGCTCAGTATCTCTTGCCACTTGTTTAATTTCTAAATCTAATCAAAGACGTCTTTGTATGAAGAACATGAGCCATGCAGTCATGTTCAATTGATCAGTCAGAGCCATATCCTGCTGTGTCTTTTCCAGAAAAACCCGCAGATCATGTATCTGGAGCAAGAGTTAGAAAGCCTGAAAGCCGTGCTGGAGATCAAGAATGAGAAGCTGCGCCAACAGGACGTCAAGTTAATGAAGATGGAGAAACTGGTAAGTTTAATGCAGAGCCTTACGGAGCATGGTAACACCTGAGGCCTCTGAGCTAGATCCATGGGGTTGTCTTTGTGTCTAGAGATGTTTGGAAACATAGGAAAGGTAAAGAGGTTACATTTTCTTTTCCATGTTAGCTTAAAGCTTATTCATTGCTGCCTTCTGCAACAGTTTTTTGTTTTTTTCCCCCCACCCCAAGGAACATGCAAAAGGAGCAGTCAGTGTTTAGAAAAATAACAACAAAGGTCATTCATATCCATGGCCTGGGGATAGCCACCTGCATAAAAACAATGTTTAAATAATGTAAAAGTGGTTATTTAATATACCACCAGCTCAAGGGCCGGAGAAGGCAATGGCACCCCACTCCAGTACTCTTGCCTGGAAAATCCCATGGACGGAGGAGCCTGGTAAGCTGCAGTCCATGTGGTCGCTAAGAGTCGGACACGACTGAGTGACTTCACTTTCACTTTTCACTTTCATGCATTGGAGAAGGAAATGGCAACCCACTCCAGTGTTCTTGTCTGGAGAATCCCAGGGACGGGGGAGCCTGGTAGGCTGCCGTCTATGGGGTCACACAGAGTCAGACACAAGTGAAGTGACTTAGCAGCAGCAGCTCAAGGGCTTTCTATGCTCAAATCAGTTGTGTCCTTAATCCCCTCAGAGCAATTCAATCTTGCTAAATATCTCAGTTCTTCATCTTGCTTCATGGGAATTAGACTGTGATAAAAGAATTGCACGTTTATACAATTAACCTGGTTGGGCAAGTAGGCAGCACTATGAAAAACAGGAATAAAGTTTAGTTTGTGCCCTCCAGGACAGACAACTGACGTCAGCGTGTGGGGAGTCCATCCAGGGCTTTGTGGGAAGTTGTCCCTTCTCCCCCTAACTGTAGGTGACTCAGGGTTGAGTAGGTGCCTCAGTCAAACCCAAACCAGCCCTGGACAATAGGGAGCATGGAAGGCGCTCGTTACTCATTGTTTTGTTTGTTTTTGCTGTTTGGTTTTCTTCTAGAGACTATTACCTTTCAAGGGAGGTAAGAGCTAACCCCCATGTGGATACATGGATGCTCTGAATTACCAGGAAAGTTTGCTTTTGTAAAGGAAGGAAAGAGCTCATGGTCTCTAATGGCCCCAACCTGGTATATACCAGCTTCTGCCAGAGGGATAGACCTCCCTGTTCTATCAGGTCCCGTGCCTGCCCTTGTGGCTACCAGCACTGACTCAGATAATCCTGTTAATAGCTGGTTGTCCCATATGCTGCCACTCACACATCAAAACTTTTCAAGCCCTCATGTGCAGTAAGATCAGACTCCGCTGTAAAATTACTCATCCATCTTAATTTTCATTGATCCACAAGTATTTCTGTCCCTTGCCATGGTCAGCTTGGCATGGTGTATATGCAGAAGGAGGGGTTGATATGACAGATAAGCCCACTGTTACCTTGTTTATTTGTAATCTCCATGCCTTTGTCAAAAATAAGACACTTAGAAAGCAAAGAGGCTTTCTCCATTAAAACAAAACAAAAAAACTATCCCTGCTGATCATTAGCTCTGAGAACTGGTTCCCAGGGCTAGTTTCCTCTCCAGTAAAATGAGGAATTGAAGAGATACTATTTTAAGGCCAATCACTACCCAGTATTTAATCCCAGATTTTCCCACCTTGTGTTTTTATCTTGTATTCCTTTATACTTCCTGGAAATTCCAAGGCTCCCTCTATTTTACATGTTAGTCACATTTGGGGGATATTTCACCTGGTTGGCTTGTCCTAAGTTTTTTCTGGATAATAAGATGGTGGTGGTGGGAATGTAAATTGGTACAGTCACTATGGAGAACAGTATGGAGGTTCCTTAAAAAACTGAAAGTGCAGTTTCAGTTTTTTATGACCTAGCAATCCCACTCCTGGGCATATACCCTGAGAAAAACCACAATGCAAAAAGACATGTACCCCAGGGCTCATTGCAGCACTATTTACAACAGCAACCTAAATATCCATCAACAGATGAATGGATAAAGAAGATGTGGTACGTATATACAATGGAATAGTGCCTCCACCATACAAAGGAATGAAATTGGGTCATTTGTAGAGATGTGAATGGACCTAGAGTCTGTCACACAGAGTGAAGTAGGTCAGAAAGAGAAAAACAAAGATCATGTATTAATGCATATATGCAGAATCTAGAAAAAATGGTAACGAACTTACCTGCAGGGCAGGAATAGAGACACAGACGTAGAGAATCCTGTGGACACAGGAGGGGAGGGGAGGATGAACTGAAAGAGTACACTGACATACACACACTACTGTGTGTGAAACAGATCGCTCATGGGGAAGCTGCATAGCATAGGGAGCTCAGCTTGGTGCCCAGCGATGACCCAGAGAGCTGGAAATCGGAGGAAGGCTCAAGAGGAAGGGGATATACTACACAGATAGCTGCTTCACATTGTTGTACAGCAGAAGTGAACAACATTGTAAAGCAATTATACTCCAATTAAAAAAACAAAAAACAAAAAACACCAGCACTGCAGAGTTGAAGGAGAAGGCAATGGCACCCCACTCCAGTACTCTTGCTTGGAAAATCCCATGGACGGAAGAGCCTGGTGGGCTGCAGTCTAAGGGGTCGCGACTGAGCAACTTCACTTTCACTTTTTACTTTCCTGCATTGGAGAAGGAAATGGCAACCCACTCCAGTGTTCTTGCCTGGAGAATCCCAGGGACGGGGGAGCCTGGTGGGAAGTCTATGGGGTCGCACAGAGTCGGACACGACTGAAGCGACTTAGCAGCAGCAGCAGCAGCAGAGTTGAAATGAGAGTAGCTTAGTCACAGGCAGCAGTGACAAGGACTTAGCACGAAGTTGGACAGAGCTGTGATGTCTCCTCCAAGAGGGTAATGAAATCTTACCTTCAGAAAGTGAGCAGGAGTGTATTCAGCTCTTCATCATTAGCTGATTCAGTGTCTTCTGGGCTTTTCTCCTTTAAACTCGCAGATCAGTTTGCTTGCCTGTTGTCCTTCCCAGGCTAAACTTTCAAGGAAAACAAACATGTCTTTAGTTCAGCTAAGGAGGGGTGCCTTTTGTCATGCACTTCTTGTGGCCACTCAGAGGGACATGCTGATGGGTCACCAGGAAACCATGATTAAGGGCATGTTAAACACTGCCACGAACTGAGTTTTCATCGAATGTGGGATTTTTTTCTTTTTTTTCCCCCAAATTGACCATAAGAAGCTATAGGGTTTCTGATAAATGTTGGCTGCCTGGCTACTGTTTTCTTTATCACCGTGAAACTGAAAGAGGCACAGCCTCCAAGGGCAGGGCACCAGTTATTGGGAATTCTAAAACAGTGTGACCTTGAACAAATCAGTAACCCCTGGGTGTGTGTGTTTTCACATGCCCTGGCATTTGAAAAGTAATATCCGTGTGCTCTGTTTTGCTGCAGTAGATTCTTTTTGCAGTGCATCAGTGTAGAGACGCTCAACATATGATTCAACTCTGCTGAATTAAGAGTAGCCATTGGCCTATATACGTTACCGTGTGTGAAACAGCTAATGGGAAGCTGCTTAATATAGCACAGGGAGCTCAGCTCAGCGCTCCGCGATGACCTAGAGGAGTGGATGGGAGATCCAGGGGGAGGGGATATCTGTATACATACAGCTGATTGACTTCGTTGTACAGCAGACACTAATACAACATTGTAAAGCAATTATACTCCAATAATAAAATTTTTAAATAAAAATACTGTTAACCTTGAAAAGAATTTAAAAAAGAAAAAAACTTCCCTAAATTAAATCTCTGTAGTCTACACTGGTATCAGTAAGGTACCTCACGGAATAAGGGGCCTTATGTAATGTTTAATATATGAACGTTGACACTCTCGTTTATGCAAAGGTGGACAATAACACAGTGCTGGTGGACAAACTGAAACGATTCCAGCAGGAGAATGAAGAACTAAAAGCTCGGATGGACAAGCACATGGCAATTTCGAGGTAACGATGCCACTGTCCTGTTGGCCCTGAGCTCCTTCCTGCCTCAGACATGAACACTGAGTGTTCCTTTCTTAGCACAGTCCACTCCTGTCCCTCCTGGACTGAAGCGAGTGGTTAAAGAGGTTCTGATTTCTGCCTGGGAAATGACTGCAGCCCAGGGCGCCTTCTCTTACCCAAAGGGCCTGGACCAAAGGCTGAGTCCTCAGCGGGCACACCTTCCCTTCCCAGGGAAACCTGGCTGATGGAAGTGGAGAATGCCCTCAGAGAAGGATCATCACAAAAGCAAACAAACCCCAAACAGGAAGCAGCAACCCCCTCCCCGGCCCCCACCACCTATGAGGGTCCTGAGACACACAGCCTGCCTGTGGGTGTGTTTCTAGGTCTTCTATGAAATTGCCTCGACGTATAGCTTTTCCTTTGGCTCCAGCTCACACTTCCCTGTTCTCTGCCAGCCCAGCCTGTGTACAGCAATTGCTTTCATTCCAGAGATCATCTGGGGGCTCTCAAATTTAAACCAGTAAGAATTTTGTTTCAGCTTCTTAAAAAAAAAAAAGACTCACATGATTTCTGGCTCCTTTCTGTCTGCCAGGCAACTTTCCACGGAGCAGGCGGTCCTGCAGGAGTCGCTGGAGAAGGAGTCCAAGGTCAACAAGCGCCTCTCCATGGAGAATGAGGAGCTGCTCTGGAAGCTCCACAATGGGAACCTGTGCAGCCCCAAGAGGTCCCCCACGTCCCCCGCCACCCCCTTCCAGTCGCCTCGGAACTCCGGCTCCTTCCCCAGCCCCAGCGTCTCTCACCCCGAAGACCTTCCTGGGAGCCAGAGCCAGACAGACAGCATCTCTGCAGGACTGACCCCACCTGCAACTGCGCACCACCCACCCTAGAAGTGGGAGGCCATGGCCCGAACCGGCTCCTCCCACATGAGGCCGGACTCCGGAGGAAGGCGTCCGACCCGGTCCAAAGATGCTATGGGAACGGATCTACACGGACACTGTCGCACAAAGCACTTACAGAGCGGGAAAAACCTTGGTCATTGCCTTTTTCACCTATGGGTAAAGGGGAAAACTCTCAGGGGCCTGTTAAGATAAAGATTTATATAACCTTTGTAACCTTATATAACCTTTGTAATTTATATAACCTTCACCAGACACCTTCTCGTGATTTTTCTTTTGGTCTGACTGGGGCTGTGTGGATGGAGTGGATGGACCCGAGTGTCGTGTGTTGGACACTGCCTCCCTTGGTGTGTGTTGGACACTGCCTCCCTTGGTGTGTGTTGAGCTGAGCACCTCTGGAGACGTGTTCGTCAAGCAGTCGTCAGTGTAGACATCTCTGCAGAAGCCATAGAAGAGCAATCGTTGCTGGAGTTAGGATTCTTGACTACCAGCCAGCTCGACCCTCTGCCCTGGTGGGGAAGAGGGGGCCACAGCAACACCTCTGACTTGCCCGGGTCTGTACCTTCTCTGCTTCCCTTTGAGTAACTTGTTGGCAGCTTTTCCGTGTTCAGCTGTGTCAGTTGAAACTAGCTAAATTTTTTTTTAACTTACTTAAAGAAGAGCAATCGTTGCTGGAGTTAGGATTCTTGACTACCAGCCAGCTCGACCCTCTGCCCTGGTGGGGAAGAGGGGGCCACAGCAACACCTCTGACTTGCCCGGGTCTGTACCTTCTCTGCTTCCCTTTGAGTAACTTGTTGGCAGCTTTTCCGTGTTCAGCTGTGTCAGTTGAAACTAGCTAAATTTTTTTTTAACTTACCCATGTGAACGTGAAATACTACAATCCATTTTCTCAGGCTATGAGCAAATGCAGAACCCTAAGGAGTTGGACACGACTGAGCAACTGAACTGAACTGAATTTTGCTTGAAAAGAAAGAAAAAGTCTGGATAAAGAAAGAGCAGTACCCATGGATTGCTCTCTGCCTTATTTTTAGCTTGATCTGAGCTATTCTCAGTGATTTCAACTGGCTTCTTCTCTTCCATCCCCATCCCCTCCCTCCCCCATCCAGAGCCACAAAAGCAAACCTTCCACCTCCTTCCTACTTTTCTCTGGGACAAAGTATGCTTTGCCAAAGCCAGCTCATCTTCAAGGTGCTGACCACTTTTCCAAATAAACCAGGGCCTGGTTCCAAAAGTACAAATTTGGGGACATCCAAGAGAGATTAAAAAACAAAACAGGGTCAATAGCTGACAGAACTGGGAAAGATAGGATTCGGTACTTATGGATGACTAGAAGCACCTTGCTAATAGAGCAGGCTGGGGAGATAATGCTAAATTTTCACTTACCTTTGAGGAATCTCCTGTCCTGGGGAAGACAGCAGAATGGCCAGCCGGTGAGAGGAAAATGTGGCTTGTCCAGCTCTTCTCCGAGTTGCATTTCAGTCTCTTTTCAAAACATCACTTATTACCTCCCCCAGTTCTAGTACGTTGGGGGAAGTACAAGGAAAAACTGTGACTTTTTTCTCTCTCCCTGCATGTGTCAAGCTTGTGCTGTCAGTATTTACCAATCAGCATAGCTGACATTCAATGCCTTTACAAATAACCCCTATAGTAAGAACAGGTTCAGGCCACTAGAGGTGGATCTTTGAGTTGTCACTTACACTACAAAGCAGTGCTCAGATTTCTCCAAGCCAGGCTTCAACAGTACATGAACCGTGAACTTCCAGATGTCCAAGCTGGATTTAGAAAAAGCAGAGGAACCAGAGATCAAATTGCCAACAACCGTTAGATCATCGAAAAAGCAATAGAGTTCCAGAAAAACATCTACTGCTTCATTTACTACACTAAAGCCTTGAACTGTGTGGATCACAACAAACTATGGAAAATTCTTAAAGAGATGGGAGTACCTGACTACCTTACCTGCCTCCTAAGAAATCTGTATGCAAATCAAGAAGCAACAGTTAGAAGTGGACATAGAACAACAGACTGGTTCCAAATTGAGAAAGGAGTATGTCAAGGCTGTATATTGTCACCCTGCTTATTTAACTTCTATGCAGAGTATATCATGTGAAATGCCAGGCTGGATGAAGCACAAGCTGGAATCAAGACTGCCAGGAGAAATATCAATAACCTCAGATATGCAGATGACACCACCCTTATGGCAGAAAGCAAAGAACTAAAGAGCCTCTTGATGAAAGTGAAAGAGGAGAGTGAAAAAGTTGGCTTAAAACTCAACATTCAAAAAAATCATGGCATCTGTCCCCATTACTTCATGCCAAATAGATGGGGAAACAATGGAAACAGTGACTTTGTTTTGGGGGGCCTCCAAAATCACTTCAGATGGTGACTGCAACCATGAAATTAAAAGATGCTTGCTCTTTGGAAGGAAAGCTATGACCAACCTAGACAGCATATTAAAAAGCAGAGCCATTACTTTGCCTACAAAGGTCAGTCTAGTCAAAGCTATGGCTTTTCCATAGATATATGGATGTGAGAGTTGTACCATAAAGAAAGCTGAGTGCCAAAGAATTGATGCTTTTGAACTGTGGTGTTGGAGAAGACTCTTGAAAGCCCCTTGGAGTGCAAGGAGATCCAACCAGTCAGTCCTAAAGGAAATCAGTCCTGAATATTCATTGGAAAGACTGGTGCTGAAGCTGAAGCTCCAATACTTTGGCCACCTGAGCCAAAGAACTGACTCATTTGAAAAGACCCTGATGCTGGGAAAGACTGAAGGCAGGAGGAGAAGGGGATGACAGAGGATGAGATGGTTGGATGGCATCACCAACCCGACGGACTTGAGTCTGAGCAAGAGATAGACAGGGAAGCCTGGAGTGCTGCAGTCCATGGGGTCGCAAAGGGTCAGACACAACTGAGCAACTGAACTGACCAAGTGGACTGATATTCATGATGCATTGTTTGTTTTGTTTTACTAGTGATTGTGTCTAAAGTCTTTTATCTCTGACACTTGACTATGTATGTAACCTTTCATGTTCATTTCTGATAAATGGGAATGTAGGTTCACTGCCACCTCCTGGAATCTCTCTCTGCTCACTTTCCAGCTGTCCTCAACATCAGTAGCCAAAGTGGGGTTTGCCATCCATTCCGTGCACGTGGTAAATGTTGTGCTGTTCCCTGTGTCCTCCATGCCATTTAGGTTCTGGGGTAATCATTCTGACACATTCTGATACAAAAGGCCTTCAGAGAATGGGAGATGATGAGAGAGGAAACAAAACAGAACTTTAACATTATCTTGAAAATAAATGTTACCACTTAGGATGCAAAATGTGGGCACATCATAAAAACATGAGTGGAAACAACCATCGTTGTGCTAAGTTTGGGGTGATGGAAAATATTTTACTTTAATCAAATAAATAATGCTGGAATATTCAATATAAGGGTTGCTTCCTCTGACATAGTTCACTCTCCAAAGTGTTATCTAGTTTGAACCATAGGAATTGTCTCCTCTTAACCCTATTTCCTAGGAATTTCCATTGCAACCACAAAATTGGACATGAGCTGAAATTTAGCTCCCAGAGCTAGACCTCAAGATTTTCTAAATTCAAAGCTATGGGTATTTGAGACATAATAAACTTTTACTGGTTTTAATAATAATTTCTGCTGTATAAGAAAATTGGAACAGCAGCAATGNCGACGGACTTGAGTCTGAGCAAGAGATAGACAGGGAAGCCTGGAGTGCTGCAGTCCATGGGGTCGCAAAGGGTCAGACACAACTGAGCAACTGAACTGACCAAGTGGACTGATATTCATGATGCATTGTTTGTTTTGTTTTACTAGTGATTGTGTCTAAAGTCTTTTATCTCTGACACTTGACTATGTATGTAACCTTTCATGTTCATTTCTGATAAATGGGAATGTAGGTTCACTGCCACCTCCTGGAATCTCTCTCTGCTCACTTTCCAGCTGTCCTCAACATCAGTAGCCAAAGTGGGGTTTGCCATCCATTCCGTGCACGTGGTAAATGTTGTGCTGTTCCCTGTGTCCTCCATGCCATTTAGGTTCTGGGGTAATCATTCTGACACATTCTGATACAAAAGGCCTTCAGAGAATGGGAGATGATGAGAGAGGAAACAAAACAGAACTTTAACATTATCTTGAAAATAAATGTTACCACTTAGGATGCAAAATGTGGGCACATCATAAAAACATGAGTGGAAACAACCATCGTTGTGCTAAGTTTGGGGTGATGGAAAATATTTTACTTTAATCAAATAAATAATGCTGGAATATTCAATATAAGGGTTGCTTCCTCTGACATAGTTCACTCTCCAAAGTGTTATCTAGTTTGAACCATAGGAATTGTCTCCTCTTAACCCTATTTCCTAGGAATTTCCATTGCAACCACAAAATTGGACATGAGCTGAAATTTAGCTCCCAGAGCTAGACCTCAAGATTTTCTAAATTCAAAGCTATGGGTATTTGAGACATAATAAACTTTTACTGGTTTTAATAATAATTTCTGCTGTATAAGAAAATTGGAACAGCAGCAATGAAGACCCAGTACAACCTATATAAATAATCTCTAAAACAACAAAAAAAATGCTGCTGTTCTTACTAAATGTCTAATCTAGAACTAGTAATTCTGAGTGCAGCAGTTAAAAACAAAAGTTTATATTTTTTGATACTTCATATCATACAATAGTTCATGTATAGTTGAACTATATATATAAAATCACTACATATTTAGACTCTCTCTAATAGTGTGGTTATGATACCAAAGGGAATATTAGGTATTCACTCAAACATTGCTGCCAATGAGTGCTTCTGGATGTATTTCAAACCGACTAAAAACAACGAGCACTTAGCCTTTTTTTTTTTTTTTTTTTTTTTTTTACAAAAACTTGCTCCTTTAATAGAAAATGATTATATAAAGTTGTTTACATATATGCCTTCTGAGTAGAAATACTAGAAATGCATATACGTAGGTCAGCAGTCAGAATACATGCTTTCTGCTAGGAGAGTTAACACTTCTAAAATTAGACCGATGACTTCCTTTTAGTTTGGAGGTCTGGGTCTGACAAGGCAGGGCCTGGGGTTTGGCCCTGGCAAAGACAGAGAACCCTGGGGCTGGCTGTGCACACCAGTGGGCTTTCCTTCAGTCCATTTATACTTCATCTTCCAAGTCAGGAAGACTCCACAGTGGTGGCTACTGTGGTCTGTCCTTGGAGATTCTGAGCAGTGCACATGTAATAACCTGCATCAATGGTCTCAAAGTCTTCAATGCTCAGGACACTCTGGGAGATCCTTGTGGTGTGCCCAAGTCCTCTGTGGATCAGCCGCCAGGAGTCCTGAATCGTCACGGGCCTTTCATCCTGTTGAACAACACCCACGGGGACTGGAGCACAAACCACACGCTGCTCTCAACAGCTCGCATTCATCTGACACGGCTGAGTATCCCTTTCAAAGCGCAGAACACATGCTCCTACAGGACTATTTGGTATGCGCAGCTCATGGGAGCTCTGACACTGTCTAGTCAGTTTAGGCTGCATTTTTTTTCCAAGCAGGGTCTTGAATTTCATTATGCTGTTTGGCTCTCTCTTCCTGCCCTTTCTCTTCAAGATTCTACTTAATATAAATTTTACTCTTTTGGAACTTCAAGAATGTGGGGCTGGTATTAGGCATAAAGATACAGATAAATTTTTCCACCGCTCTGCTGTTGACACTCCTCACGTTCACCCCTTGGTGCAGAGGTTCTTATTCACAGAACTTAGAAGCCCGAAGCACTCACCTTGTAAATGAATATGAGCTCTCAACTGTTCAGATTTGGGGGAGGGAGACATGATTAGTCAAATGTGCCCTAGGACTGCGGTGGGCGGAAAGCTGTGCCCGGGATGGATAATATTATACCCGAGGTGACTTCACTCCCTATTTCTAGAAAGTGAGATGGTCACTTCTGAGATGCTTCCTCCAACTTCAGTGATTAGTAGTATCTTCTGAATTAGTTTAACACAATTGTAATATTTACAGTATTACTGAATTAATACCCTTTCTGCTAATAATTAGCAACGTACCCTTTCTGCTAATAATTAGCAATGTAAAGAAACCAAAAAACCTCTCATGCAAGCTATTCATGTTTTCTAAATGGGACAACACTTTAGAAACAAGTACCTGGCACTGGGAAAGCACCATTCTCAAGGGAGAGTTATTTTCCACCAATCGCAGCCCTTCGACCAGAAGCGTATTGGCTGCCAAGTACATCTTAGGATGCCAGATCCAGATCTCTTCTGGCATGAAGGAGATTGTTCCATGTTGGTAGTGAGGCTGACTATTTTAGTGAGCAGAACAGGCCCACGGCTGCATGTGCTGGAGCTGGGTTTATGGCAAGTCTATTTTAAGATAATCTCGGCCTCATGGCACCTTTTCCAAGGCCTGGGTTTACATGCCGACTTGGTGGGTGTCTGCTCAGAGTTCTTTGCCCCGGGGACCAACTTTTACATGGAAAAGGACTCCAGAAGGAAGGTAGATTGGCCTCCAACTAACCCAAAGTTAAGACTGCAAATTGAGGTTGGGGTTGAAGAAAGGAGGCTCCCTTCTTTCCTGTTCATGCCCCTGTCCCCTTCCTTCGGGTTCATGAAGAAACGACGGTACATTGACTAAATTGCCTAATGGAACTCAGTAACTTTTTCCTGTTCTTTTAAAAAAAAAAAAGCCATTTATTGGCTTGGCCAAAAAGTTCCTTTGGGTTTTTCTGTAACAGGGAAAAACCTGAATGAACTTTTTGGGCAACCCAATATAAACATAATTGAAACATTTTAGCAGCAAACCAGCAAGTTCTGGCCTACCACGGCTCCATGTGTCTCTCACGTGTCTTAAGTGACGGTCCTCATCACTGATTGGGGGTGAACAGGGAACTAAAATCTACAGCAGCTGGCTGAGGTCGGGCCATGCTTACCTTCTGCCCCGGGTAGGTCCACTTGAATTCCACCTCCACATCTGGCTCCCCCAGGACTGTGCAGAGGACGCTCACATCATCCCCGCCCTTCACCTTGTTCGAGGATGCCAAGATGGTCGTTGACGGAGGGCCCCTGGGAACTGGAAGTGAGCAGAGGACAGCGATGTGAGATGACATCCATGGGCAAGGGTGGCAGACACAAACCGACAGACGTGTTCTCTTCTCTGGGCAGATATGGGACATCCCTGCCTTTCTTCAGCTGCCCAACTAGCATCCGACCTGCTCTGTCCACTACTTGGGCTTTTATGATGCCTCTTCTCTGTCTACCTTGGTGGTCCAGCATGGGGTGGACATCCAGAGACCCCCAGACATTCCACTTGTAAGGAGACAAGCCCAGAAGATCTGCGAGGAGCTTGTGTGAATGAAAAGGTGGAGAGAGAAGAAGGGGTTTGGGAGCAGAAAAAGGGGAAGGAAGAGAAGGCAGTCTGGAGGGAGGACCACCGACGGGGAAGAGAGACAAACAGGCGTATGGCTCGGTGGCCTCAGGAGGAAGAGGAGCAAGTCAGAATCCACCAACAGGAGAGATGCTTGCAGGAAGAGTGTGCGGGATCTCGCCTTCATGGCATTGCAGAGACAATGTTCCTCATCAGGCTCAGTCCACTCGAGTAATTTCGAGGGCAGCATGGATCCAGGAACGTGCTGGGAGAGGAGGCTAAGGCAGGGAATCAGACAGACATGGTCTCCGAGGCCCAGGGCCTCCATTCCAGCAGAGGAGGTGCACCTTCAACAGGCCACTGTGTGGCGGGTTTAGAACCTGGGCTGTGGGAAGAACAGGAGAGGCCCAGAGTGCCGCAGAAGTTCAGGATGGTCTGGAAAGCATGAAAGGTTTTAGGGATGAAGGCGTGCTTGGAAAAAGGGAGGGACCAGCAGACAGGCCCCGAGGGGAGTAGAGGGGAACCCTGGGGAGGGCAGAGGCCAGCCCTGCAAGACCTTTCAAGCCATATGGAAGATTTTGACTTTGGTTCTAGGAAAAATTCATTAGTTCAGAGGTTCATTGGTTCAGTGGTTCACTTAGCCCATAGAATGGTTTTAACTGGACCAATAATCAGTTACTGGGTGGAAGATGGAGAAAGCGTGGGCATGGAAGAGACCAGTTGGAAAGGTACTCATGTTAGACCAAGGAAGAAGTGATGATAGTTGAACTCTTTTTGCAGTGGGATGGACAGCAGAATTCAAGGGCTTGATGGAATGAGTCAAAATGACTGGGAGGAGCTGGGAGTGTTTCGGGTTCCTGCACCCCGGAACTGCAGCGCCATCACTGGGATGAGGGCAACTGAAGAACCAGGCCTGGGAGGAAGGCCCGGAGCTCAGGAAAGGGCCTGTGAGGCAGCTCAGTGCAGATGTTAGAGAGACAGTTGGGTACACGAAGCTGGCGATCCAGGCCACATCCATTCCCCCAGGAGTGATTGGTACACAAATAGGCAGCAGCGTGTGGCTATGGCCGAAACCACCCAGGAGACAGACAAAGAAAGTGCCTGGGGGGAACTACAACATTTAAAAGCTAGCAGAGGCAGCTCATTCTATGAGGCCACCATCACCCTTGTACCAAAACTAGACAAAGATACCACAAAAAAGGAAAAATAGAGGCTGGTATTACTGATGAACATAGACATAAAAATCCTCAACAAAATACTTGCAAGCCAAATCCAACAACACATTAAAAGGATCATACACTACGATCAAGTGGGATTTATCCCAGGGATTCAAGGATTCTTCAATGAATGCAAATTAATGTGATACATCATATTAACAAACTAAATAAAAACCATATGATCATCTCAATAGATGCAGAAAAAGCTTTTGACAAAATTCAATGCCCATTTGTGATAAAAAAAAAAACTGTCCAGAAAGTGGGCACAGGTAATTATTATATTACCTCAACATAATAAAGGCCATATATGACAAACCCACAACTAACATCATTCTCAGTGGTGAAAAACTGAAAGCATTTCCAATAAGGTCAGGAACAAGACAAGGGGGTTTACTCTCACCACTATTCTTCAGCATAGATTTGGAAGTCCTAGCCACAGCAGAGAAGAAAAAGAAATGAAACAAATCTAAACTGAAAGAAAGAAGAAGTAAAACTATCACTGTTTGTAGATGACAAGATACTAAACAACAAAACCCTAAAGACACTACCGGAAAACTACTAGAGCCCATCAGTGAATTTGGTAAATTTGCAGAATTATAAAAATACACAGAAATCTATTGCTTTCCCATATACTAACAATGAGAGATCAGAAAGAGAAATTAAGGAAACAATCCCATTTACCATCACATCAAAAAGAATAAAATACCTAGGAATAAACTTACCAAAGACCTGTATTCAGAAAACTATAAGATGCTAAAAAGCGTGAAAGTGTTAGTAGCTCAGTCATGTCCAACTCTTTGCGATCCTATGGACTGTAGCCCTCCAGGCTCTTCTGAACTTGGGATTCTCCAGGCAAGAATACTGGAGCGGGTTGCCATGCCCTTCTCCAGGGGATCTTCCTGACCCAGGGATTGAACCCAAGTCTCCTGCATTGCAGGCAGATTCTTTACCATCTGAGCCATCAGGGAAGCCCCATAAGATGCTGATGAAAGAAACAAAAAATGACACATACAGAAGGAAAGATATACCATGTCACTGTCAAATTGACTGTACTACCCAAAGCAATCTATGGATATAAATGCAATTTCTATCAAATTACCAAAGGCATTTTTCACAGAATTAGAACAAAAAACTTTAAAATTTTTATGGCAATACAAAAGACCCTGAATAGCAAAAGCAATTTTGATGAGGGAAAATGGAACTGGAGGAATCAGCCTCCCTGACTTCAGACTTTACTACAAAGCCATAGTAATCAAAATAATATGATTCTGACACAAAAACAGAAATATAGATCAATGGAATAGGACAGAAAGTCCAGAGACAAACCCAAGCACCTATGGTCACCTAATCCATGACAAAGGAGGCAAGACTATACAATGGAGAAGAGATTGTCTCTTCAATAAGTAGTGAGGGAAAACTGGATCTACATGTAAAAGAATGAAATTAGAACACCTCCTAACACCATACACAAAAATAAACTCAAGATGCATTAAAGACCTAAATGTAAGTCTGGATACTATAAAACTCTTAGAGGAAAACACAGGCAAAACACTCTCTGACATAAATTACAGCAAGATCCTTTTTGATCCACCTCCTAGAGTAACAAAAATAAAAACAAATATAAATTAATAGGGCCTAATTAAACCTAAAAACTTTTGCAAAGGAAGCCATAAACACAATGAAAAAACCCACAAAATGGGACAAAATATTTGCAAAGTGATTGACAAAGGATTAATCTCCAAAACATACAATCTGCTCATGCAATGCCTTATTAAAATAACAAAGAAACCGATAAAAAATGGACAGAAGATCTGAATATGCATGTCTCCAAGAAGACATATAGATGGCCAAAACGCATATGAAAAGATGTTCAACATCACTGTTTACTAGAGAAACGCAAATCAAAAGTACAATGAGGTATCACTTCACACCAAAAGTACAATGAGGTATCACTTCACACCAGTCAGAATGGCCATCATCAAAAAATCTACAAACAAGAAATGCTGGAGAGGCTGTGGAGAAGGAACCCTCCTATCCTGCTGATGGGAATGTAAACTGTTACAACCATTATGGAGAACAGTAGGGCTATTTCTTTAAAAAACTAAATATAGAACTACCAAATGATACAGCAATCCTACTTCTGGGCACATATCCAGAGAA
Organism: Cephalophus harveyi; assembly: GCA_006410635.1. Classification (NCBI taxonomy): domain Eukaryota; kingdom Metazoa; phylum Chordata; class Mammalia; order Artiodactyla; family Bovidae; genus Cephalophus; species Cephalophus harveyi. The sequence continues at coordinate 51,256 of SJYT01060357.1, forward strand.
AACCATAATTCAAAAAGATAAATGTACCCAGTTATTCACTGCAGCACTATTTACAATAGTCAAGATATGAAAGCAACCTAAGTGTCATTGACAGAGGAATGGATAAAGAAGATATGGAACATAGATATACAATGGAATATTACTCAGCAGTAAAAAAGAATAATGCCATTTGCGGCGGAATGGATGGGCTTACAGATTGTCATACCAAGTAAAGTCAGACAGAGAAAGACAAATATATGATATCACTTATATGTGGACTCTAGAAAAATGTTACAAGTGAAGTTATTTACAAAACAGAAATAAGAGTCACAGATGTAAAAAAAAAAAAATCTATGGTTACTAGGGGAAAAAGGCAGGGGAGGGATAAATTGGGAGATTGGAACTGACATATACACACTACTATATATAAAATAGATAACTAATAAGGACATACTGTATAGCTTCCCTACAGGGAACTCTACTCAATACTCTGTAATGCCCTATATGGGAAAAGAATCTATCTAGAAAAGATTGGATATATGTATACCTGTAACTGATTCACTTTGCTGTACACCTGAAACTAGACAGCATTGTAAATCAACTATTCTCCAATAAAAATTAAAAAAAGAAAAAACTCCAAGAGGCAAAGAGCTGGCAAAGGTAATGAGAATGCTGTGGCTAAAGAAGCAGGGGAAAATGGGACCTGGGAAGAGGGGGGTTTTATGTAGGCGAAGTAAAATCTAGAAGGACGAAGACAGAAAGTTGTCTGCTGAACTTAATGGCCTGGGAGGCCCTTCAGCCAAGGCTGCTTTGGCGGAGCTAGGGGAGAAGCCTGAGGAGCCGGGTGGGAGCACCCCGATGGGGCCCGGAAAGGGCTCTTTCATGGAGTCTGGCTATGATGGAGGAGAGAGATGGCTGCAGACGAGGGTGGCAAAAGGAGGCTTGAGAGGGTTATTTGACAGCAATGTTGGAAGCTGTGGCCTCATGAATAAGCCCCAGGGCTAATACCCAGAGTCATGAAGGAGCCCAAATTCCCATCTCAGAGAGCAGTCAGCTCAGGGGCCACCCACCCTATCGCAGAGATGCCTGGGCAGGAACACGGCTGCAGAGCACTCTGCCTCACATGAGGAGCATCAACCAGGCTCACGTCAGAGTGCCCCGATCGAAAACAGGAAAGAGTCCCTCCTCTCCTCCCTCGCAGGGCTGGCCAGGGACCCGTCTCTCCTGGAGGTCGGGGGAGGCGCGCCCCACCCCGCGCCCCTGGCGCCGGTAGCCAGGATGGAGAATGCGGGAGGATGCCGTGGGGATGTGAGCCTGATGCTGATCACGCACACAGAGCCTGGATCAGAGAGCACGCTGGAAGGAGCTGAAAAGAAGGGTGTTGGGGGTGGGGGAATCATAGGCAAGAAAGTAGAACATTCTAGAAATGGGAGTGCTGGAGAGGAGCCTTTAAGAACAGCCATCTGTGCCTCCTACTCTCCCGCCATCACTGGGGACAGCCTTCCCCACCCTGACCAGCCGGAAGGGGCTCACTCTGGCCCCGGAAGGGGCTCACGTCTCGCCCCGGAAGGGCTTACCCTCCGCGTAGAGCAGCTGGTACTTGACGGAGATCTGAGACTTGCCCCCCGCCTCCGCCTTGCAGTAGACCACCCCCTGGTGGCTGGAGTGAGGCTGCAGATACACAAAGCCTCTCTTCAGGTCGTAAACGATGTCGGTTCCGTTGGCCGGGATCTCCTTGGCCGGGAACTCCCTGTGGAGGGTGACCTTAGCCGACAGGACGGTCACTCGGCAAGGAACCACAGCCTGCCTGTCTGGGTTCAGGTAGACGACATCAAAGTGACTGGGAGAAGGTACGAAGAGTTCACCTTTCTCTGCAAAGGGAAAGACACGGGCTCATTTAGTCTGGAGAAGGAGGGTGAGAACACTTAAAGGGATACTTATATATTCAGGGCACAAAGATGAGAGGGGATTGGCAGTGTACTTCAAACATGGAGTCCTTAGGAATTGAAAAGGCTATTTTAACACATTAAGGGCTTCCCTGGTAGCTCAGATGGTAAAGAATCTGCCTGCAATGCAGGAGACCCTGGTTCGATCCCTGAGTGGGGAATCTCCCCTGGAGAAGGGAATGGCAACCCACTCCAGTATTCTTGCCTGGAGAATCCCATGGACAGAGGAGCCTGGAGGGCTACCATCCGTGGGGTCGCAAAGAGTCAGACAGGACTGAGCAACTAACACTTTCTTTCACTCTCATTTTAATACATTACTGACCAGGAGATTTTGGCAGAAACTAATGCCTGTGGCCATCAATGTGGGTAACAAAAGACTTATTAATATGTCTCTGGTCCGTAAGTTGTTAAAAAAAAATGAGTTTCCTTTTTTGGATGAAGGATATTACTGCCTATCTTCTTGAAGGAAACAAAATCAGTGTTAATTCAAGCCCAAATCATCCCCACTGGTTTACCGCACTGAGGAAGCAGTGAAGGAGACTGGTTTCCTTGTGCTAAGAGCAGTTTTAATACCCAGGAACCGTCTGCCGTGACTCTAGAGAGGTCAGCCCCACAGCCCTTGCTCAGTAACTGGGAGGGACTTCCCCACTCAGCAGAGCCTCTGAGACGGGCCCAATGTGGTACCGGTGTCTTCACAGCCCAGAGGACCTCATTTCTGCCCAAGGTCAATGGAAAGAGAATTAAGCAGGGACACACAAGGAGCCAGCTAGTCTCAGGTTCTCAGCTCTGTTTTGGCGGCCACTGGGCTGAGGACCTTCACCCTGTTTCTTACACTCTACCTGTTTCCTGAGAAATCACCTTGCATGTTCTTTAAGCTCTTGATGGTGGCATTTTTCTTTTTTTTCTGGCATTTTTTTTTTTTTTTTTTTCCTTTCAGTTAAGGTATGTGGGATCTAGTGCCCTGAGCAGGGATTGAACCCAGGCCTGCTCCACTGGGAGCGAAGAGTCTTAGCCACTGGACCACCAGAGAAGTTCTGATGATGGCATTTTTATCTTAGAGAAGTGAGAACTGGTTTTCCTGTACTTTGCTCAGCACAGTCAAGGGACTCTGGATTGTGAGGAGTGTTTTTTTGTTTGGGGCATGAAACATTACTTTGTTTTCTGGATCATTCCATGAGAGATTATAGTGATTGCTAAGAGAAATCGTTGAACTGAATCACACCCCAACCTTTGTTAAATTGTCTCCTATGTTTTCCAACCATCTTTCTGAAACAGTTATTCTTGGCTTGCTTTACTAGCCTTTGTGTCCTAGTTGTATGACTTTGTTTTTTACATTGAGAATAGAATTCCCGGACACAATAGCAAGTGCCGTCACAGGCCAAGAGTTCTTTGCCTATAAGTATTATAATATTTTTAATAATACCAGCTTCTCTAATGTGGAATCATGGCTCAGGAAATCTCCACCTTTTGTAAGACTTTCCATCAGGCCAGGCAATTTGTGCCACTTCACAATATGTTGACTTTCAGGCTTAGGCAAGACTTGGTCAAAATCTTACCTAACACCCCTGTGTTCAAATGGAGTGAGTCCATGTGGCCTTGTATGTGTCACTTCATCTCTTTGTGCTTCAGTATCCCTGTTTCTAAAGAGAAGAATCTGGAGCATTTGTATTAAAGATCTCTTTGTCAGTCTGTTCAGTTCAGTCACTGAGTCATGTCCGACTCTTTGAAACCCTATGGACTGTAGCACACCAGGCTTCCCTGTCCATCACCAACTCCTGGAGCTTGCTCAAACTCATGTCCATTGAGTCAGTGATGCCATCCAACCATCTCATCCTCTGTCATCCCCTTCTCCTCCTGCCTTTAATCTTTCCCAGCATCAGGGTCTTTTCCAGTGAATCAGTTCTTTGCATCAGGTGGCCAAAGTATTGGAGCTTCAGCTTCAGCATCAGTCCTTCCAATGAATATTAAGAGTTGATTTCCTTTAGGATTGACTGGTTTGATCTCCTTGCAATCCAAGGGGCTCTCAAGAGTCTTCTCCAGCATCACAGTTCAAAAACATCAATTCTTCAGCACTCAGCTTTCTTTATAGTCCAACTCTCACATCCATACATGACTACTGGAAAAACCATAACTTTGACTATACAGACCTTTAAAGGCAAAGTAACGGGTCTGCTTTTTAATATGCTATCTAGGTTGGTCATAACTTTTCTTCCAAGGAGTAAGCATCTTTTAATTTCATGGCTGCAGTCACCATCTGCAGTGATTTTGGAGCCCAAGAAAGTAAAGATATCTTTTTAGCAAATATTTAAGGAAGGTGTGATTGTCAGATTCAGAAAGAACTTTTGTTTTAAGGTTTTGTACAGGAATCTGACCCCTTCATGGATCACAGCCTTGTCGTGCAAAGGGGTTTGTATAACTCAGTGAAGCTATTTACCATGCCATGTAGGGCCACCCAAAATGGACAGGTCATGGTGAAGAGTTCTGACAAAATATGGTCCACTGGAGCAGGGAATGGTAAACCACTCCACTATACTTGCCATGAGAACCCCATGAACTGTATAAAAAGGCAAAAAGATATGACACTGAAAGGTGAGCCCGCCCAGGTCAGAAGGTGTCCAATAGGCTACTGAGAAGAGTGAAGGACAATTACTAATAGCTCCAGAGAGAATGAAGCATCTGGGCCAAAGCAGAAACAACACTCAGTTGTGGATGTGTCTGGTGATGAAAGTAAAATCTGATGGTGTAAGAACAGTATTGCATAGGAACCTGGAATGTTAGGACCATAAATCCAGATAAACTGGACATGGTCAAGCAGGAAATGGTAAGAGTGAACATCGACATCTTAGAAATCAGTGAGCTAAAATGGATGGGAATGGGTGAATTTAATTCAGATGACCATTATCTCTATTACTGTGGACAAGAATCCCATAGAAGAAATGGAGTAGCCCTCAAAATCAATACAAGAGTCCAAAATGCAGTACTTAGGTTCATCCTCAAAAAACAACCCAATGATTTCAGTTCATTTCCAAGGTAAACCATTCAACATCACAATAATCCAAGTCTATACCCCAATCACTGATGCTGAAGAAGCTGAAGTTGATCAGTTCTGTGACGACCTAGAAGACCTTCTAGAATTAACACCCAAAAAAGAGATGTCCTGTTCATCATAGGGAACTGGAATGCAAAAGTAGGAAGTCAAGAGATACCTGGAGTAACAGGCAAGTTTGGCCTTGGAGTACAAAATGAAGCAGGGCAAAGGCTAACAGAATTCTGCCAAGAGAAAGCACTTGTCATAGCAAACACCCTTTTTTAACAACACAAAAAACAACTTTACACATGGACATCACCAAATAGTCAATCCTAAAATCAGATTGATTACATTCTTTGCTGCCGAAGATGGAAAAGCTCTATACAGTCAGCAAAAACAAGACCGGGAGCTGACTGTGGCTCAGATCATCAGCTCCTTATAGCAAAATTCAGGCTTAAACTAAAGAAAACAGGGAAAACCACTAGGCCAGTCAGGTATGACTTAAATCCCCTATGAATATACAGTGGTGGTGATGAATAGATTCAAGGGATTAAATCTAGTAAACAGAGTGCCTGAAGAACTATGAATAGAGGTTTGGACTATTGTACAGGAGGCAGTGAACAAAACCATCCCAAAGAAAAAGAAATGCAAGAAGGCAAAGTGGTTGTCTGAGGAAGCTTTATAAATAGTTGAGGAAAGAAGAGAAGTGAAAAGCAAGGGAGGAAGGGAAAGGTATACCCAACTAAGTGCAGAGTTCCAGAGAGTAGCAAGAAGAGACAAGATGGCCTTCTTCAATGAACAGTGCAAAGAAATAGAGGAAAACAGCAGAAGGGGAAAGACTAGCGATCTCTTCAAGAAAGCTGGTAATATCAAAGAAATATTTCATCTAAAGATGGGCACAATAAAGGACAGACATGGTAAAGACCTAAAAGAAGCAGAAGAGATCAAGAAGAGATGGCAAGAATACCCAGAAGAGCTACACAAAAATGATCTTAATGACCCAGTTAACCATGACGGTGTGGCCACTCACCCAGAGCCAGACATTGTGACGTGTGAAGTCAAGTGAGCCTTAGGAAGCACTGCTGCCAGTAAAGTCAGTGGTGGTGATGGAATTCCAGCAGAGCTATGTAAAATCCTACAAGATGGTGCTATTAAAATGCTGCACTCAATCTGTCAGCAAATTTAGAAAACCAGCAGTGGCCACCGGACTGGAAAAGGTCAATCCTCATCCCAATTTCCAAGAAGAGCAGTGCTAAAGAATGTTCAAACCACCAGACAATTGCACTCATCTCCCATGCTAGTATGGTTATGCTCAAAATCCTTCAAGCTAGACTTCAGCATTATGTGAACCAAGAACTTCCAGATGTTCAAGCTGGTTTTGGAAAAGGCAGAGGAACCAGAGATCAAACTGCCAACATCCATTGGATCATAGAGAAAGCAAGGGAATTGCAGAAAAACATCTACCTCTGTTTCATTGACTATGTTAACGTCTTTGACTGTGTGGATCACAACAAACTGTGGAAAATTCTTAAAGACATGGGAATACCAGAGCACCTTACATGCCTCCTGAAAAACCTGTGTGCAGGTCAAGAGCAAACAGTTAGAACTGGATGTGGAGCAACAAACTGGTTCCAAATTGGGAAAGGAGTACGTCAAGGCTGTATATTGTCAGCCTGCTTATTTAACTTACATGCAGAGTACATCATGTGAAATGCCAGACTGGATGAAGCACAAGCTGGAATCAAGATTGTGGAGAGAAATATCAATAATCTCATATACACAGAAAACACTACCCTTATGGCAGAAAGTGAAGAGGAACTGAAGAACCTCTTGATGAGGATGAAGAAGAGAATGAAAAAGCTGGCTTAAAACTCAATATTAAAATAACTAAGATCATGGCAAACAAAGGAAGAAAAGTGGAAGCAGTGACAGATTTCCTCTTCTTAGGCTCTAAAATCACTGAAGATGGTGACTATAGCCATGAAATTAGAAGACAATTGCTTTTTGGCAAGAAAGCTATGACAAACCTAGACAGTATGTTAAAAAGAAAAGACATCGCTTTCCTGATAAAGGCCCATATAGTCAAAGCTATGGTTTTTCCACTAGTCATGTATGGATGTGAGAGTTGGACCACAAAGAAAGCTGAGCACTGAAGAATTGATGCTTTTGAACTGTGGTGCTGGAGAAGACTCTTGAGAGTACCCTGGACTGCAAGGAGATCCAACCAGTCCATCCTAAAGGAAATCAGTCCTGAATATTCATTGGAAGGACCGATGCTGAAGCTGAAACTCCAATGTTTTGGCCACCTGATACAAAGAATTGACTCATTGGAAAAGACCCTGATGCTGGGAATGATTGAAGGCAGGAGGAGAAGGGGATGGCAGAGGATGAGATGGTTGGATAGCATTACCAAATCAACGGACATGAACTTAGTCAAACTCTAGGAGATGATGAGGGATAGGGAAGCCTGGAGTGCTGCAGTCAGTGGGGTCTCAAGGAGTCAGGCAAGACTTGTCAACCGAATAGCAACAACAGGAATCAATGTGCAAAGCCAGTCAAATAAGCAACCAATTTGAATTTCAGAACACAAAAATGAGGCCTTACTTCCTATACTGTAATCCATGGTTTGAAAGAAGGAACCACACCAGTTGCTTTAACCAATAGAAAAATAAAATGTATTTGCCAAGTGAATGGAGTAAACAAGGCTGCAGTAAAAATATATGAATGAGTAAGCAAATTATTACCTATAAATTAAATCTGTCCAATTTTCATTTATTCGTTCCTGGACATTTATTGAGCATATATATTTTTGTTATTAATTCAGCTGAATTAATAAATTACAAAAATTTAATTTCTTTTAAAGTAAAAAAAAAAAAATCTGCCATTAGTAGAATCCAACAGTTAGAACTGGACATGGAACAACAGACTGGTTCCAAATAGGAAAAGGAGTATGTCAAGGCTGTATATTGTCACCCTGCTTATTTAACTTCTATGCAGAGTACATCATGAGAAACGCTGGGCTGGAAGAAACACAAGCTGGAATCAAGATTGCCGGGAGAAATATCAATAACCTCAGATATGCAGATGACACCACCTTTATGGCAGAAAGTGAAGAGGAACTAAAAAGCCTCTTGATGAAAGTGAAAGAGGAGAGTGAAAAAGTTGGCTTAAAGCTCAACATTCAGAAAATGAAGATTCATGGCATCCGGTCCCATCCCTCCATGGGAAATAGATGGAGAAACAGTGGAAACAGTGAAAGTCTTTACTTTTGAGGGCTCCAAAATCACTGCAGATGGTGATTGCAGCCATGAAATTAGAAGACACTTACTCCTTGGAAGAAAAGTTATGACCAACCTAGATAGCATTTTCAAAAGCAGAGACATTACTTTGCCGACTAAGGTCCGTCTAGTCAAGGCTATGGTTTTTCCAGTAGTCATGTATGAATGGGGTCGCAAAGAGTAGGACACGACTGAGCGACTGAACTGAACTGAGTAGAATCCATGTACCCAAAAAAAAGTGTGTTCAAGTTTATATTTAAAATTATAGATCACAAATGCCTCTACAAATATGCTTGGCATCTACTCAAGTGGATGACATACGTTGCTTTAAAAAAAGGTAAAACACAAGGAAACTTAAGATTTTTAAAAAATTAGTTAATAAGTGATAAACTAAAATCCAAATTATAACAAACTCCAGACTTGGTAAAATGTTGGTTCATATGGTTTTACCACATGTGTAAACTGGAGCCCATGCCTCTTACTATGAGGAAGCCCTGCTGCTGGTAATGTTTCTCCCCATCCCCTCCGCCCCCCCAAGCCTTGATTTGGGAGGTGGTTACATGATCTGGGAGCTGGTTACATGATCTGGGAGGTGGTTACATGATCTGGGAAGTGTTTAACTTGAGGATCATTCACTGAGCTGCAGAGCTGTGATTTGTGTATTTCCCTTAGTATAAGTCATACTTCAATACAAAGTTAGAGCAGGGGAGAAAAAACTCTCTGAGAGCCTCCTGGATGAAGACTGAATACAAACATAACTTTGTAGCAGTTGGTTAATCAAAAATTGCACAAATTAACAGTCAAAAGAAGCTTCACAGTGTTTACAATCAAACTCTAGGAAACACACACACATAATGGATGCCAGACGTTTCTCTGTGTGGGTGGTGGGAAAGCACATGTTCTGAGACACTCCAGAGCCAATAGCCTCCGTAACAGCCCATCTTGGTTCTCTAACGCTTGAAAAGACAAACTGCTAAACCCTATCCTGAAAATCCAACTGGACTCTCAGTGTTGAGGAATAAGAAAACAATACAATCCATTAAGTCACAGCTCCGATGAAGGTTTTTTTGAAAGTTGAAATGTTGATTTTTCAGCCTTCCTGTGATACCAAAAACGGCTTCCATAAATTAAGAAAGAGGATCCGCCTCCAGAACTCAGAGAACCTATTACACAATGAGACTTTCTGCTCAAAGTTAGGTCTTCAGTTCAAAAATCTCAGTTTCAATAACCATTATTTGGGGAAGACACAACAGTGCTAATCACAACAAAGAATTTTCATTCTGCGATTTGAAACATGGTATTAGTCCTTGTCCAGAATAACAGGTCCCATGAGGCTTAATTAATCTTTCCACTGCTGCTTCCTAGTGTGGTACCATTCTATGGGCATGTAGGCACTTCTGGGTGGTGCAATCCAGAATGAGGCTCAGAAGCAATGGGCATGAACACCTGTCAGCAATTCTGATGATGCCAGTTATGCGAGCTTATGTGCGTCTGTGATCTTTCCATCACCATGTCTTAAAAATAGGTTAAGGGACTTCCCTGGTGGTCCAGTGGCTAGGACTCCATGGTCCTAACGCAGGGGGCCCAGGTTCGACCCCTGGTCAGGGAACTAGATCCCACATGCTGCAACTAACAATTTACTTGCTGCAACTAACACCCAGCACAATACTCAAAAAATCAACAAGTCAACTGATCACTCACTCACTCAGTGGGTTAAGGTAGTAAGAACACTGGATCCTGGACCAGAAAAAAGGGATCTGACTCTTCATTCCGCCACTTGAAGTCAAGGAATGTGGAACAAGTCACCTTGCCCTGTTGTATCTTAGCATCAGCATTATTATTTCTAGTGTGCAGAGTTGCTCAGTTATGTCCAACTGTTTGCAAACCCATGGACTGTAGCCCGCCAGACGCCTCTGTCCATGGGATTTTCCAGTCAAGAATACTAGGGTGGGTTGCCATTCCCTCCTCCAGAGGATCTTCCCAACCCAGGGAGCGAACCTACATCTCCTGTGTCTCCTGTATTGCAGGCAGATTCTTAATCCACTGAGCCATCAGGGAAGCTTCCCTGATTATTTCTAAAAAAGAGATAATTAGGTAGCTTCTTTTAATTTCCTCAGAGCATTGTGGAAATTGAGATGCACGTGTCTCCAGAATCACAGAGCACTCTGCTGATGTATCTGCTTGCCAGAGAGGAGCTCTTTGGGCAGGATGGGAGAATGTGTGAGATTTTGCTGAAGTGTTCATTAAAGGTCAGAGCCTATGATTGTCTGAGCTGTAGATCTGAGTCACCGGAAATCTACAGGTACAACAGATGGATTCAGGTGTAGACAAACCTCATGACAGAGCCTGCCCAGACACTAAGGAAGCCTCCTGGCTTCACCTGAAATGCGTCGGACACCAGCAGCACTAGGGCATGGCATTTGAAAGATTCCGGAAAGCTGTCCCTGACCTCTGAGCCTTGTTGGAGAACATCTTGCCCAAACTTTAGAATATAGAGAGCTCGGCAGCAGAAAAGGCTGGAAAGCTGCTCTGCAGTGCCTGCTTCTCCAAGTGCAGTTCCACCTGGCAGGCCTGGCCCTGGCCCTGCAGGGGAGGAGAGGCCCCTGACCTGCAGAGTTTCAAGGGCCTTGGTGTGTCCACCAAGGACTGACACTTGGGCGCAGGTGTCAGGGTTGGAGCCACTCCAGCCTGTGGAACACTGCCCCAAACCTCAGCTCATGGTACTCACAAGGACAAACTCAAGAAGACCGTTAGCCAGGCATTCTCTGACAGTGGCAGTTCCAGAAAGGAGGTCACCAGAGATTGTGAGAGTGACTGGACGTCTACAGCCATACCATGCAACAGCTCTCTGTGCTGATGGCTGTTCTGTATCCACTGTCCAGGAGGGTAGACCCTGGCCACAGGTGCCAATGAAGCACTTGAAACATGGCAACTGTCACTGAGAAACTGAATTTTTAACTTTGTTTAATTTAAAAGAATTTTAAACATATATCTGTATAGCCTTGGCATGGGAGAGATTTTTTTTTTTTTTTGGCTGTGCCTCATGGCATGTGGGATCTTAGTTTCCTGACCAGGGGTTGAACTTGCATTCAAAGCACAGAGTCTTAACCACTGGGCTGCCAGAGAAGTCTCGACCTTGTTTAATTTTAACTAATCCCCAACGACATTTGAATAGCCACACACAGCTCAGCTTCAAATCCATAGTCTCAAATCCACGCCCATACCATCTTTTTTCCCTTGACATCAGTCAGTCAGTTCAGTCACTCAGTCATGCCCGACTCTTTGCAGCCCCATGGGCTGCAGCACGCCAGGCTCCCGTGTCCATCACTATCTCCTGGAGCTTACTCAAACTCATGTCCATTGAGGTGGTGATGCCATCCAACCATCTCATCCTCTGTCGTCCCCTTCTCCTGCCTTCGATCTTTCCCCTGACATAGCAGATCAGTTATTAAGTTTTATGCGTGTGTGTGCTTAGTTGCTCAGTCATGCCTGACCTTTGGGACCCCATGGGCTGTTTCCTGCCAGACTCCTCTGTCCGTGGGGATTCTCCAGGTAAGAATACTGGAGTGAGTTGCCATTTCCTTCTCCAGGGGATCTTCCCAATCCAGGGACAGAACCTGCATTTCTTAAAGCTCCTGAGTTGGCAGGCAGATTCTTTACCACCTAGTACCACCACAAATCTGCTGGCTGCCGCACTGGACAATGCAGGTACAGACTCTGGGACCAGACAGTTCTGGGTGCAAATCCTGGTCCAGCCCCTTCTTGCCATCTGACCTGAAGGACTTACTTAATCTCCCCCAACCTCAGCTTTCTCATTGAAAAAACGTACATATTAGTACTTACCCTGAAGAGTTATTGCAAGACTTACATGAAATAATTGATGTAAAGCCTGAGCTTTTCAGAGTCTGGGAAACAGGGAGTGATCAGCAGACAGAGGAAACCTTTAATATGGGCAAGTCCAGAAGTCTGGAGAGTTCTGCCAATGCAGCCAGCCTCTTACCTGTGAAGAAGATGTAGGTGGAGCCCGTCTTGGCCTCATCCTTCCTGCAGACATAGCCGGTGCAGAGCTGTCCCCAGCAGCTGAACTCACCCGTGTCGGCCGCGGTGGAGTTGACCAGGGTCAGCTGGCCGTAGCGTTCATGCTGCTTCACACTGTCAACGAGAGCACAGCTGGTCACCGGGGCCGGGATCCGGCACCCATTTCTCTCCGCTCTATCGCCCTCACACATGAAGCCCCGAGGCTCTGGGCAGAGGGCCCTTCTCAGATGGCACTGCTGAATAAAAGGGTGTACTGGGGGGAAAGTGTGTTGGGAGGAGGTGAGGAGGCAGAGGGGAAAGCCTTTCTTAGAACTAGGCTAAGACAATAACATTTGACATCAATGACAATGACATTTTCTCAAGAGAAGACATTCTCTTCGACCCCAGAACTTAAGGGGTTTCCTTAAGTAAAATCACTGGTGTGTTGCAATGCAGCCACACACATTCAGCCACGAAGACATGGGTGGGCATTTTGCCTTCAGCTTTGGTTTATAATGAGTTTATTTAACAGCAGTCAAAGTGAATGAAAGCACACAGCATTATCCAGGATGCAAAATCTCTTTAATCAGTAAGAATAATTCTCTGAACACAAGCTCAGAATCTTTGAGATGCAGAATTACTATATTTCAGATAAAAACTGCCCCTTGAGGAGATCAAACCAGTCCATCCTAAAGGAAATCAACCCTGAATATTCATTGGAAGGACTGATGCTGAAGCTGCAATACTTTGGCCACCTGATGCGAAGAGCCAACTCACCAGAAAAGCCCTTAATGCCGGGGAAGATTGAGGGCAGGAGGAGATGGGGATGACAGAGGATGAGATGGTTAGATGGTATCACCAGTTCAATGGACATGAGTTTGAGCAAACTCTGGGAGATAGCGAAGACAGGGAAGCCTGGCATGTTGCAGTCCGCGGGGTCTCAAAGAGTTGGACATGACTTAGCAACTGAATAACAAGGAAAAAATGCATTGGTTGCTAAGATGTGGAGCCCAATCATGTGCCCACCTTTGGTCAAGTATTTAGAGCTTTGGGGCACTTTTCCTCTGGCCTCACACTGTTATTTCTACTTTTATTTCCTCATTTTTTATCTCTTATATTTTTATTGTGTTGCATGTGAATATACTTGCCAACCCCTTCAGGTCCTTGTCGAAATGAGAACAGAAAGAAATATGTATTATTATCTCTGGGATTAGCTGATTGTTATGATAATTCCCTGTATTATATTATGTTAGGAACCCAGATGTATCATCCTTGGGTTTGACTCCCTCCTCTGCCTACCCTCTATGGCCTCAGCCTGTGAGGATTCCAAAATAAATGGTCCTAACTGAGGATGAATCTCCAATACCCACATGTCTAACCCCTCTGGGATCCACATACTTTTCTGACACAGTCGAGATTCTTCCGTTGTAGGTGGCAGTAACATCGGTGGTTCGGTCACCACTTTAAATTTAGCACACAGCACCATAAAGGCTGGAAAGCTGCTCTGCAGTGCCTGCTTCTCCAAGTGCAGTTCCACCTGGCAGGCCTGGCCCTGGCCCTGCAGGGGAGGAGAGGCCCCTGACCTGCAGAGTTTCAAGGGCCTTGGTGTGTCCACCAAGGACTGACACTTGGGCGCAGGTGTCAGGGTTGGAGCCACTCCAGCCTGTGGAACACTGCCCCAAACCTCAGCTCATGGTACTCACAAGGACAAACTCAAGAAGACCGTTAGCCAGGCATTCTCTGACAGTGGCAGTTCCAGAAAGGAGGTCACCAGAGATTGTGAGAGTGACTGGACATCTACAGCCATACCATGCAACAGCTCTCTGTGCTGATGGCTGTTCTGTATCCACTGTCCAGGAGGGTAGACCCTGGCCACAGGTGCCAATGAAGCACTTGAAACATGGCAACTGTCACTGAGAAACTGAATTTTTAACTTTGTTTAATTTAAAAGAATTTTAAACATATATCTGTATAGCCTTGGCATGGGAGAGATTTTTTTTTTTTTTTGGCTGTGCCTCATGGCATGTGGGATCTTAGTTTCCTGACCAGGGGTTGAACTTGCATTCAAAGCACAGAGTCTTAACCACTGGGCTGCCAGAGAAGTCTCGACCTTGTTTAATTTTAACTAATCCCCAACGACATTTGAATAGCCACACACAGCTCAGCTTCAAATCCATAGTCTCAAATCCACGCCCATACCATCTTTTTTCCCTTGACATCAGTCAGTCAGTTCAGTCACTCAGTCATGCCCGACTCTTTGCAGCCCCATGGGCTGCAGCACGCCAGGCTCCCGTGTCCATCACTATCTCCTGGAGCTTACTCAAACTCATGTCCATTGAGGTGGTGATGCCATCCAACCATCTCATCCTCTGTCGTCCCCTTCTCCTGCCTTCGATCTTTCCCCTGACATAGCAGATCAGTTATTAAGTTTTATGCGTGTGTGTGCTTAGTTGCTCAGTCATGCCTGACCTTTGGGACCCCATGGGCTGTTTCCTGCCAGACTCCTCTGTCCGTGGGGATTCTCCAGGTAAGAATACTGGAGTGAGTTGCCATTTCCTTCTCCAGGGGATCTTCCCAATCCAGGGACAGAACCTGCATTTCTTAAAGCTCCTGAGTTGGCAGGCAGATTCTTTACCACCTAGTACCACCACAAATCTGCTGGCTGCCGCACTGGACAATGCAGGTACAGACTCTGGGACCAGACAGTTCTGGGTGCAAATCCTGGTCCAGCCCCTTCTTGCCATCTGACCTGAAGGACTTACTTAATCTCCCCCAACCTCAGCTTTCTCATTGAAAAAACGTACATATTAGTACTTACCCTGAAGAGTTATTGCAAGACTTACATGAAATAATTGATGTAAAGCCTGAGCTTTTCAGAGTCTGGGAAACAGGGAGTGATCAGCAGACAGAGGAAACCTTTAATATGGGCAAGTCCAGAAGTCTGGAGAGTTCTGCCAATGCAGCCAGCCTCTTACCTGTGAAGAAGATGTAGGTGGAGCCCGTCTTGGCCTCATCCTTCCTGCAGACATAGCCGGTGCAGAGCTGTCCCCAGCAGCTGAACTCACCCGTGTCGGCCGCGGTGGAGTTGACCAGGGTCAGCTGGCCGTAGCGTTCATGCTGCTTCACACTGTCAACGAGAGCACAGCTGGTCACCGGGGCCGGGATCCGGCACCCATTTCTCTCCGCTCTATCGCCCTCACACATGAAGCCCCGAGGCTCTGGGCAGAGGGCCCTTCTCAGATGGCACTGCTGAATAAAAGGGTGTACTGGGGGCAAAGTGTGTTGGGAGGAGGTGAGGAGGCAGAGGGGAAAGCCTTTCTTAGAACTAGGCTAAGACAATAACATTTGACATCAATGACAATGACATTTTCTCAAGACAAGACATTCTCTTCGACCCCAGAACTTAAGGGGTTTCCTTAAGTAAAATCACTGGTGTGTTGCAATGCAGCCACACACATTCAGCCACGAAGACATGGGTGGGCATTTTGCCTTCAGCTTTGGTTTATAATGAGTTTATTTAACAGCAGTCAAAGTGAATGAAAGCACACAGCATTATCCAGGATGCAAAATCTCTTTAATCAGTAAGAATAAGTCTCTGAACACAAGCTCAGAATCTTTGAGATGCAGAATTACTATATTTCAGATAAAAACTGCCCCTTGAGGAGATCAAACCAGTCCATCCTAAAGGAAATCAACCCTGAATATTCATTGGAAGGACTGATGCTGAAGCTGCAATACTTTGGCCACCTGATGCGAAGAGCCAACTCACCAGAAAAGCCCTTAATGCCGGGGAAGATTGAGGGCAGGAGGAGATGGGGATGACAGAGGATGAGATGGTTAGATGGTATCACCAGTTCAATGGACATGAGTTTGAGCAAACTCTGGGAGATAGCGAAGACAGGGAAGCCTGGCATGTTGCAGTCCGCGGGGTCTCAAAGAGTTGGACATGACTTAGCAACTGAATAACAAGGAAAAAATGCATTGGTTGCTAAGATGTGGAGCCCAATCATGTGCCCACCTTTGGTCAAGTATTTAGAGCTTTGGGGCACTTTTCCTCTGGCCTCACACTGTTATTTCTACTTTTATTTCCTCATTTTTTATCTCTTATATTTTTATTGTGTTGCATGTGAATATACTTGCCAACCCCTTCAGGTCCTTGTCGAAATGAGAACAGAAAGAAATATGTATTATTATCTCTGGGATTAGCTGATTGTTATGATAATTCCCTGTATTATATTATGTTAGGAACCCAGATGTATCATCCTTGGGTTTGACTCCCTCCTCTGCCTACCCTCTATGGCCTCAGCCTGTGAGGATTCCAAAATAAATGGTCCTAACTGAGGATGAATCTCCAATACCCACATGTCTAACCCCTCTGGGATCCACATACTTTTCTGACACAGTCGAGATTCTTCCGTTGTAGGTGGCAGTAACATCGGTGGTTCGGTCACCACTTTAAATTTAGCACACAGCACCATGTCTGGCTGGTTGGTCTTCAACACAGCCTGTTCTGGCCTCTGCAGAATAGCTGCTCAGCCCACCAGTACTGCCAGGAGGCGCCTCTGTACTCCCACTCTGCCAGTCAACTGCCTCCTTTCAACTAAACGGAAATCTCTCCTCCTTCAGGAAGCTTCTAATTAAAACCAACTCAGGAATTGCCCTGCTTTCTCCCAGTGACGTAACCGGCTCCCTCCCCCTCACCCACCCAATACCTCTGGCTTCCTGTTACTACAATGGATGGGGACAACTTTGAGGGCAGGGATACCACCCTATTTGCTTTGCATTCTCTGAGCAACAAATCTGTGCACAACACAAAGCAAAAATTCTCTAGAAACGAGGAGGCTGAAATGAAGTTGCACAACAGTGTTGGAAGTGGAAAAAACCTTAAAAAGCAGGAGTCCAGTTCCCAATTATGTGAATGAGGAGATCAAGTCTCAGATGGCAAACAGGACTCTCCTGAGACCCACAGCTGGAGAACAGCTGAACAAGACTGTCTTCCTTAAATCAATTAAGTGTGTGCCCAGTACCCACTCATTAGATGATAAATGCATCTAAAGCACTTGCTGCCACGCCTGGTTCATTGCGCTGTCCTAATTGTATCTTAATTACATACACGGGCAGATTAGTAGTAGTCACTGTGAATACTACAGATACACACACCCAAGTTGGGGATGGCCCTCGGCACAAATAAAAGTGGCCCTCGAGGAGATTACAACCCAGCTGAGGAGCTAAAACTAATAGTCACGAAGAGATCAGAGAGTAGCTAAAGTGATGCCCACAGCAACAGCAGTAGGAATTCTGAGAAGGGATTCCTCACTGTGGGTGGGAAGGTTGAAGGCAGCTTTGAGGAGGAGGTGGGACAGGCTGGACTCAGAAGGTGGGGTGGGGGGTCAGCAGGGGGCTGAAGGCTGAACTTGCAGGGGCTGGGAGGGACCTGCTCTGTTCATATCACTGCATGTCCCTGGTGCGTGGTGGGTAGCAGGCACTTGATGAGGATTTAATCCACTAATCACAGAAGGAGA
>SJYT01060357.1:81387-92438 GCA_006410635.1 Cephalophus harveyi
GTGTGTGTGTGTGTGTGTGTGTGTGTGTGTGTGTGTATGCCTTCCAATGGGCTCCCCTGGCTTTACATATACAGACCCTGCTTGTCTGGGTGGAGGCCAGAAGCTTCGTGTATGTAGCTGCCCCTATCTCTTCTGGAGGGGACCATGGCACAGGATGACACAGAGGAGGAGGCTGACAGGGCCAAAGTCAGGGCCAATGCGCATCTCACCTGGGGCAGTGGCCAGGTGACAAAGGTGGGGTCCTCCACGCTCCTGACCTTCCCCCAGATTCTAGAAGACAGGCGTGAGAGGTGAGCCCTGGGTTCCAAGATTATCAGTTCATTGGTCATAAATACTCAAGTAGTGTATATCAAGTGGGAGACTTGGGAGTGCAGAGGCAGGGACACAGTGATGTCTGAAGAGTTCCCTGCTGTCAAGCTCTCCTGTGCAAAGTGCCTTGGGGATTCCCAGGGAGGTGAGCAGGACAGGCTTCAAGAGTCTTGTGTGTGTGTGTGTGTGCTAAATCACTTCAGTTGTGCCCAGCTCTTTGTGACCCCATGGACTGTAGCCCATCAGGCTCCTCTGTCCATGGGATTCTTGAGGCAAGAATACTGGGTTGCCATGCCTCCTCCAAGGGATCTTCCCAACCCAGGATAGAACCCACGTCTCTTATTGTCTCCTACACTGGCAGGCAGGTTCTTTACCACTAGCACCACCTGGGAAGCCCACATGTACCAAATAGTGGGTGTGTATTCCCCAGGGAATACAGTGGAAACAGTGTCAGACTTTATTTTTTGGGGCTCCAAAATCACTGCAGCCGTGAAATTAAAAGATGCTTACTCCTTGGAAGAAAAGTTATGACCAACCTAGATAGCATATTCAAAAGCAGAGACATTACTTTGCCAACTAAGGTCCGTCTAGTCAAGGCTATGGTTTTTGTATGGATGTGAGAGTTGGACTGTGAAGAAGGCTGAGCGCTGAAGAATTGATGCTTTTGAACTGTGGTGTTGGAGAAGACTCTTGAGAGTCCCTTGGACTGCAAGGAGATTCAACTAGTCCATTCTGAAGGAGATCAGCCCTGGGATTTCTTTGGAAGGAATGATGCTAAAGCTGAAACTCCAGTACTTTGGCCACCTCATGAGAAGAGTTGACTCATTGGAAAAGACTCTGATGCTGGGAGGGATTGAGGGCAAGAGGAGAAGGGAACGACCGAGGATGAGATGGCTGGATGGCATCACGGACTCAGTGGACGTGAGTCTGAGTGAACTCCGAGAGATGGTGATGAACAGGGAGGCCTGGCGTGCTGCGATTCATGGGGTCGCAAAGAGTCGGACACAACTGAGTGACTGAACTGATTCCCCAAGGAGGTGATCCCCAAAAGGAGACAAAGGGCAAGTTGGGTGCATAACAAAGAGAGTTGGGCTGGAACACAGGTGGACAGAGGACTACAGAGACCGGCGGCAGTCACACAAGGCGTGCAATCATGGACTCTGGAGCCACACTGATAGGATTCGAATCCCACCTCCACCATGACCTTCGGATGCCTTAGCTCAAGCTTACGCCTTCCAATCTGGCTACATCCACCTCTTCAGACTCCGAGTAACAAGAACAACCATACCTCATGCTTACAGAGGGCTGGGCATCATACTAAGCTCTTCAAGTAAGTTCAAGACTTGGAGCAGAATATTTAAAATGGATAACCAACAAGGACCTACTGTATAGCATATGGAACCCAACTCAATATTATGTGGCAGCTGGGATGGGAGGGAAGTTTGGGGGAGAATGGATACATGTATATGTATGACTAAGTCCCTTCACAGTTCATCTGAAACTATCACAACATTGTTAATTGGCTATACCCCAATATAAAATGTTTTTTGTGTTTAAAATAATAATGGTAAAAATCTTTTTTAAAAGTAAAATGCAGAAAACCACACATAATTTGATCTCATTTTTATAAAACAATTTTACATATTAAAAAGAAGACTAATCTAGTGTCATTATAGACTTAGGTCACTGATTTGTGTGTGTGTGTGTACCATTTTTAAAGTCTTCATTGAATTTCTTACCATATTGCTTCTGTTTTATGTCTTTTTTTTTTTTGGCCCCAGACATGTGGGAACTTAGCTCTCTGACCAGGGATGGAACCCTCACCCCTGTATTAGAAGGCAAAGTCTTAATCAGGGGACCACCAGGGAAGCCCCAGGTCATGAATGTTTATAAAACGTTTATAAACGTTTATGAAAAGGGCACAGATTTCCATCCTACCAAAGTGAATAAATAGAAGGAATTTTGACTCAGAAATGGTGCCCCTAGTGAGCCTGTAAATCTTGTTAAATATGGTCAGACACCCACACTCCGCCCCCCCCAAAAAAAAACCCCAAAGATCTGATTAAATTATCTCATTATTATTCATAATACTTCATTTTCTATTCAAATGTACAACTAGCCATTCAGCAAGTGACTGAAGGAATCAAAGGCAACAAAGCAACCAATCATTACAGTTACAACTGAGAGCACCCAAAGTACACATTACTCTTTCTCAGTCCCATAAGATGGTGATGATGAAACTACTACTCATAATTAAAATTGTAAGAGGTACTTAACATGCGGCAAGTACTGTTTTAAGCCCTTTGCACATTTGGACTGATTTCATCCTCATAACAATCCTGAGAGGTAGGCACTACTATTGTTATTATTTTGGTTAAGATATTTATTTGGCTGCATCAGGGCAGCACACAGGATCTTTAGCTGCAGCATGCGAACTCTTAGTTGGAGCATATGGGGTCTAGTTCCCTGTCCAAGGATCGAACCCAGGCCCCCTGGATTGGCAGCATGGAGTCCCAGCCACTGGACCCTCAGGGAAGTCTCAAGGTGCTATTATTATACCCACGTTGTAGCTGAGCAAACTGAGGTTAGGCAACTTTTCCAAGTCAGTGTTGGAACTGCAGGAGATGTAGTTGAAGGTCAGTTTAAGTAATTTTCCCAGGGCCAGCTAGCTGTTTGATCCCAGACATTCTGCCTTGCAGACTCTGTAATGATTTCATTGCATAAAACAGAAAGGTAAGGGAAGAAGGTGAAAACACGTCATCTAATATCCTTGCTATGCAACATGCATTTCACATTCATGAATTATTTAGCTTTACCACATACAAAGAACAGTGCAAGGCATCAAGGGAGATAAAGATTAGTGAGTATTTGCTTCAAGTACTTCAAGTGTGTGCACAGGCCTGTGTTTACTCTAAGATTCCTTTTAAGAAGGTGTCAGAAAAGAATTGCTCCACCATATGCTGGGAATGGAGCCATACTGACAGAGTACAAATTCTGTGTAAGACATATCAAAGCTCAACAGTTTGTGACTTTAAAAAGATGAAAATAAATATGGATGAGGAACAAGTACAGAGCCAAATATGCAAGCTGAGGAACTTCAAAGTGAATCTTGTTCCAATATCAGAAATTAAGCAATCTTCTGCCTCTCTCTCTCTCCATGTTTGAATACTATTCAAGGATCTAGCCAAGCCATGAAATTAAAAGACGCTTGCTCCTTGGAAGAAAAGTTATGACCAACTATTTAACATGACAGCATATTAAAAAGCAGAGACACTACTTTTCCAACAAAGGTCGGTCTAGTCAAAGCTATGGTTTTCCCAGTAGTCATGTATGGATGTGAGAGTTGGTCTATAAAGAAAGCTGAGCACTGAAGAATTCATGCTTTTGAACTGTGGTGTTGGAAAAGACTCTTGAGAGTCCCTTGGACTGCAAGGAGATCCAACCTGTCCATCCTAAAGGAAATCGGTCCTGAATATTCATTGGGAGAACTGATGCTGAAGCTGAAACTCCAATACTTTGGCCACCTGATGTGAAGAACTGACTCATTGGAAAAGACCCTGATGCTGGGAAAGATTGAAGGCAGGAGGAGAAGGGGATGACAGAGGGTGAGATGGTTGGATAGCATCACCAACTCTATGAACATGAGTTTGAGTAGACTCCGGGAGTTGGTGATGGACAGGGAGGCCTGGCGTGCTGCAGTCCATGGGGTCACAGAGTCGGACACCACTGAGTCACAGAACTGAACTGAACTGAACAAGGATCTCTGCAAAACCCTTGCAATATAACTACAATATTTCGATCCCAAGAGTGGTTTATGTAAAGGGATGTACAATGTGACTTGGGCCTTTTCTACTACATTGACTTATGTCAGATTTTCCTGTACTATTTATAAGGAGGTCAGGGACTTTCCTAAACCTCTGCAGTGGGGTGGGGTCGGGGGGCACAGGTTCAATCCCTGATTAGGGAACTATGATCCAGAATGCTGCCTTGTGTGGCCAAAGAATAAATAAAATTTTAAAATATACTTTTAAAATAATTAAGAAGAAGTCATAGTCAACATTTTTCAACTCTTTCACAGGAGCACACACACGTGACGTCCCTCCAGCCCTGCCAGCCTCTCTCTTTTTCCAGTGTCCTGTCCTGGACACTGACTCCACTCTGACTGCTGTACTGGAATGTTCCCTCTCTCTTCTCATCCCCTTCTCTCCCAGTCTGCTAGTGGCGTCTCTTCTTTTTGTCTCGCTTGCCAAGCCATCTAGCTTCTTTACAAAGGAAAAGTTCCCCTCCCACCCTCAGAAAACAAGGCACATATATCCCTTTAACCAGAAGCGAGGCCTGACTTGCCTGAGATGGACCACACAGAAAACCCCGTCAGGCCGCCTAGAATAACATGCATAGCCACATGCTTAAAAGATAACACAGGGCTTCCCCGGTGGCTCAGTGGTAAAGAATCCACCTGCCAATGCAGGAGACTCAGGTTCAATCCCTGTCCCGGGAAGATCTCACATGCCATGGAGCAGCCAAGCCCGTGTGCCACGATTGTTGAGCCTGAGCTTTAAAGCCCAGGAGCCACAACTACTGAGCCCATGTGCCCTAGAGCCCATACCCAACAACAAGAGAAGCCGCTGTAATGTGAAACCAGTGCACCACATAGCCAAACATAAATAAATAAAATTATATATATATATGGCAACATAATATAAAACTCATCTCCAGCCTTTTAAAGTACAAACCCTAACCCATGCCTGAGTACACTTTCAGAGAGGATCCATTCTGCAGTTTGTTAAAGTAGTTTAACTCATTTTCTTTTTCTTAGTTTTTCTCATGACAAAATAATACATGCTCTTTTAATTTAGAAAGTTAGAAGCCCTGTGGATTAATTAAAAAAAAAAAGGAAGAGGTCATCGAAAATCCCAAGATACACTGTGTTGGAGAAGGCAGTGGCACCCCACTCCAGTACTCTTGCCTGGAAAATCCCATGGACAGAGGATCCTGGTGGGCTGCAGTCCATGGGGTTGCTACAAGTCGGACATGACTGCGCGACTTCACTTTCACTTTTCACTGTCATGCATTGGAGAAGGAAATGGCAACCCACTCCAGTGTTCTTGCCTGGAGAATCCCAGGGACAGGGGAGCCTGGTGGGCTGCTGTCCATGGGGTCGCACAGAGTCGGACACGACTGAAGTGACTTAGCAGCAGCAGCAGCAGCAGAAGAGTGTTTCAGATGCTTTATTAAAAACCATCAAAAGTACTTTCCTGGGACTTCCCTGGTGGTCCAGTGGCTAAAACTCTAAACACCCAAGGCAGGGGACCTGGGGCTCAATCCCCGGTCAGGAAACTCGATCCCACATGCCACAACTAAGATCCTGCATAGAAAATAAACAAATTTAAAAAGTACTTTGCCAAATACCGCCCAGCTTTATAGCATGAGCAGCTCCCAGCGTGCACAGAAGCGAATGCCCCCATCTTGGAACCCATGGCGCCTACGCTCTCCCAACCCCTCCATCAGGGACCATCCTCTCCACCCACCCACTTGGGTCTTCACCACCCGAGACCCATCAGCTTGTTTCCACCCCAGTCCTCCAGCCACCTCTTTGCCTGTGAAAGTTTCTCTTCTTTTTCCGACTGACCTCAACCAGGTTATTCTTTCCTGCCTATTCTTAGGAAGACCTTTCATGGTTGGTGGTATTTGTAAACTGGCGGGTTAAGAGCATACACACAGTCAGATTTCCTTGGTTCAGTTCAGCCTCTGCCACTTACTGACCCTGTGACCATGAATAAGTGACTTAATTTTACTGTACTCAGTTTCCTCATCTGAGACAGGGAGATAAGAACAGGTCTTACCTCCTAGGTAAGAACTTAATTATGAGAATTAAGTTAGTTAATAAATGTACNACAGTCAGATTTCCTTGGTTCAGTTCAGCCTCTGCCACTTACTGACCCTGTGACCATGAATAAGTGACTTAATTTTACTGTACTCAGTTTCCTCATCTGAGACAGGGAGATAAGAACAGGTCTTACCTCCTAGGTAAGAACTTAATTATGAGAATTAAGTTAGTTAATAAATGTACACAATCCTGGAAGTATGCTGGCACAGAATAAGTGCTCAGCACATATTAGGGGTTATTGGGGTGCCCTAGTACACCCTGATCTAAACTTCTCGTGCTCAGCACCTGATACCTTTATCCACTATACGCATGTATATGTAGACACATGGTGGGCTTCCCCTGTGGCTCAGTGGTAAGGAATCCACCTGCAATGCAGGAGCCGCAGGTTCGATCCCTGGGTCAGGAAGATCCCCTGGAGAAGGAAGTGGCAGCTGACTGCAATATTCTTCCCTGAAAAATCCCCTGGACAGAGGAACCTGGCAGGCTATAGTCTGTGGGGTTTTCATAAAAGAGTCGGACACAACCGAGCAACTGAGCCTGCATGCATGTAGACACACACACACACACATATGTGCTACTTTGTGGTGTGTGACCTTTCAACTTCCTATTATATTTCTCTAGTGAAATGATCCCTTCCAGGGCAGGAGGCAGAAACATGTCTCACGCTTGTCTGCGTCACCCACAGCCTTCTACGTGGCGTAATGTGGGGCAGACTGCAGTCACAGGTGACTGCGTGCAGAATAGAATTCATCGAGTGAAACAGCTGAGTAACTTGCCCAAGGGTTCTAACTCCTTGGCCTCTGTGTCATATAACGTGAATTAAGTACAAGTTCCAAGGGTCATTCTGGAACCAGCAGGGACCTTAGAGATCACCTGGGTGGATGGAATGGAATCCCTGGGGAGTCCTGGAAAAGCACCCACCATACTTTCTANGAGTAACTTGCCCAAGGGTTCTAACTCCTTGGCCTCTGTGTCATATAACGTGAATTAAGTACAAGTTCCAAGGGTCATTCTGGAACCAGCAGGGACCTTAGAGATCACCTGGGTGGATGGAATGGAATCCCTGGGGAGTCCTGGAAAAGCACCCACCATACTTTCTACTGCGCACGGAAAGGAAGCATGTGTCTATTGCTTCAAATACATAACCAAATCCTGAGCAGGGGAGTGACTCAAAGCACGGGTGTGGGGGATGGCAAGAGAGAACTCAACAAATGTGCACTCGCCATGTAGAGAAACTCATAGAAATAACAAGTGAATGGCTGCTGTCATGTAATTTTGATAAGGTCATCTTCTAAATGTGGCCACTGTATGATTCTGATGTGTAGGGGTTATTTATGTTAACAACTCCCATGATTCCATCTCTGGCCATTCTAACTTCACAGTGTAGAATAAGTTCATTGGCATTTATTTGGGGTAGGGGTGGGGGGCCCAGGGTAAAACCATCTCCCAGCCCTGCTGAGCTGAATGCTCACGGCCACGTCTTCAGGGAAGAATAGGCAAGGGGGGAGGAGTGACGGGAGACAATGGAGCAAGCCTCCACCAGCCCCTTCAGGAAAACAAGCTGTGGCTTACTAATGGGCTGGCACTCAGCCACAATGAGTGTGTTGTGGCCGAGTCATAATAGTGAATGCAGAGGCCCCATTCGTACCTGGCACCGTGGACTCACGGCCCAGAGAGATACACCCAATCTCCCCCGCTGTCAACATATTCAAGGCACCCACTCATGCTAGGGCCACTTGGGTGGCTTATCTTCTGAGCAAACATCAGAAACTCAAGAAAGAGACAGCTTTTGGGGGGTGCAGAGACTAGAGGGGTGTTGGGAACGAATCTATTTTCACTAAAAGCTTTGCAAGTTTGAGAAAGCCCCTTAGCCTCTTGCAAGAGGGGTCATCTAACCTAATCCCTCATAGAATGTAGGGTCCACGTCAAATCAGTGGTCCCCAAGCTGGCCGTGTGGCACAGTCCCTCCGGGAGGTCTCTACTCTGCTCCTGGCTCTTCTTTCAGCATCTCCCCACCTTATGGCCAAGGCCTGGCCTGTAGTCAGGTAACCGATCATGCAGTGACAGCCTGCCTCTCCAGCCTGTGCTGCCAGCTGCCTTCTCCCCAGCATGGGCAACCCCTCCTCTCCAGCACTCACCGTTGACCACAAGCTGTAACTGTATGTGGTGTGCATGGCATTCATTCCGCTAGTTCATAAGCCACTGGTGGGCAGGGCCACATCTGGTTTTCCTTCACACCCACCTTTCTGACAGTCTTCCTGTATAAACTAGGCTGACAATAATTTCACCTGTCAATCCCAGGCTTCCTGCAGTTGCCCCTTCTGCTTGCATATGAGCAGTTCCTGTCCTCTGCCTCTCCCTCCACGATGCACCCCCCGCTGATGCCGCATCACAAGCCAGCCTGTAAGCCACCTCCTTAAACAGAATGCATGAGAGCATGTTCTCTTGTGTCAACTTTGGTTGGCACCCAGGATTCAACATCCCTGCCTCGTCCTGATGACTAAGGCAAGTTCCTAAGGAGGAGCAGGGTTGTTACAGGGAAGGGGGAGCTTTCCCAGGGTGATCTCCCTTCGGGGCAGGTGGGGCCCCAGGTGGAACCTGAGCGCTAAGCGGTGGGTGGGGTTGCGAGCAGGGCTTCAGGCTGTAAACAGCACGTGCTCTGAAAGGCAGAATCTGGGGCAAAGTCTGAACAGAGAATCTGATCAGTAACCAAACAAAGGGACCTGTCAGGATCCTGAGGCCCCAGGGCAGAGTGAACAGGTTGGAAATGTGGGGTAGGAGTCCACACCCCAGGTTCAGGGCGGATTCCAAAGGGCAGTGACCTCGCACCTGCCCAGGTAGGTGGTTATCACTGTCAAGAGAGCCAAGCCCAGAAACCGGAGGCAAAACTCTGACGTCATAGTTTTGCTTCCCTCCCCACCCCACCAGAATGTGCCGGTCTCTACAGCTACATATTAGGGGACATCAAGTTTCCCATTTTGTATCTTATACTTTAATCATCTTTTCCTGCTCCCTCCTCTGACACACCTTCCAAAATGGTTTTATTTACATTTCGCCTATTTAAATAATTGGTGGAAATTAGCATGCTACAGCAACACCCATTTTCGTTTTTGCACATTAAATCTCAGACCCAGTCCCATCCATATGCATTTTTTTTTAAGGCAGAGTTTCACTCGTAAAATACATGCAATTCTTTCATGTTATACAGTAAACAATGTTCCTTTTTGCAAGTTTCCAGAATTACCATGTATGGATGTGAGAGTTGGACTATAAAGAAAGCTGAGCACCAAAGAATTGATGCTTTTGAACTGTGATGTTGGAGAAAAAAAAAAAAAAAAATCGGGTTCTTCTCTCTCTTTTTCCCATTAAGATGTGAATGGGCAGGCATCTCGGCCAATATGTCTCTACATGGCTGAATACACTCTGAGAAAAGCAGGGTCTCCTTTGTCTGGACCCTGGATGGCTGAGTGTCATTCCGCGCCGATGGGCAGGGCCTCCCTCGGAGTAGGAACTTTGCGATAATTGCCAGAGCAAATTGAACTCAGGCTTATCGGTTCCTTTCCTTTTTCAATTGGGAAATAGAGGGAATGGGAGAACAAAGCCATTTTTGACCAATGACAATATAGCCCAGAAATAGATTGGACACAGCCAGTGCCCAGCGGTGTTGCAGACAGCAATCACGGGGGTCCTTGTACAGGGATGAGAAGGCGCGTCCCCTCGATCATCCGTCAATCCCAAAGGAGCTCAGCCCTGAGTGTTCTTTGGAAGTACTGATGCTGCAGCTGAAGCTCCAATATTTTGGCCACCTGATGTGAAGAACTGACTCATTGGGAAAGACCCTGATGCTGGGAAAGACTGAGGGCAGGAGCAGAAGGGGGCGACAGAGGCGGAGATGGTTGGATGGCACCACCAACTCAGTGGGGGTGAGTTTGAGCAAGCTCCGGGAGTTGGTGATGGACAGGGAGGCCTGGCGTGCTGCAGTCCATGGGGTCGCAAAGAGTCGGACGTGACTTAGTGACTGAAGGACAGCCCCGCCACCACTAGGCCACTGAGCCTTATTCCCGCCACACACTGGGGGTCCAGTGTACGCTGTCTGCCCACCCAGCAGTTGTCAGGGGGCTTGGTGGAACTTATACGCGAGCAGCCAGCGGCGGGAGGCCACGCAGATGGGGCTGGTCGGCACTTGCGTCTCTTTCGGCTGCTGTCGACCAGCAGAAGCAGCGTTCAGGTGGTTTCACCAGCCAACAATGAGACAAGATGGTCTTTCAGAGGAAAGCTGGATACAGGGGGAAGACAGCCATTTAAAAATCAATTATGTTTTTCCCCGCATGCTTGTTTTTGATCAGAATCTCGACGAGCGATTTGGCGCCTTTCAGGTATTACACTGGCGGTGCTTCTCGGGCCCTCCCGGTGTCTGTGTGGCCCCGGGCTTTGTTCAGCTGTTAGTTCCTCATGCATGATGGTGGCTGGGAGCTGTAATCGACACCGGCAAAGGCGAATTGATGCAAAGGTAGAGGGGAGTTTCTCTCTTTCCAGACATGTTCACCAACAGGTCAGCTGAACCTCCACAGAGGCCACAGGCTCACTTCCGGAAAGCCTCCGCGCTCAGTGAGGGACTCAGGGCGTCACTTCCGGCCGCTGCTGGGCGTCACTTCCGGCCGCTGCCGCCCTGTCAGCGCCGCGGGTTGAGAGGCGGCCAGGCACCGGCGCATCTGCCCGGGGTGATGTCAGGGCCGCCGGAGCGGGCAGACCTCCCGCCTGTGTGTTTAACATAATATTACTTAAATTCAGCATTTCCAAGTGTGTGTGTGTGTGTGTGTGTGTGTGTGTGTGTGTGTGTGTGTGTGTGTGTGTG
>SJYT01060363.1:10605-32976 GCA_006410635.1 Cephalophus harveyi
GGAGGCCTGGCGTGCTGCGATTCATGGGGTCGCAAAGAGTCGGATATGACTGAGCGACTGAACTGAACTGAGTGAGGCTTCAGTGGTAAGAAAATGGACTTTTAAAAGAAACACATTCTTGTAAGTCATGAATGAATAGATAAGTGAATTCAAACATGTAAGATAAATGACAAGAAGGTCTCAAAACAGAGTACAGGGTATCACAGTTAGAAGAAGTCCTATAGGGTTGAGGTTCATATGGAAGAATAATTTGTACAACCCAGTAAGTGCTATACACTAGCGATACAATGGGAAGTGATTATTTTTATTAGTAGCAAGCACCATTATAATACTGTCAATATCTCTGTGAGAAATTTCTAGCTGCTGGATACTTTTAAAAACTCTCAACTGCTCCACAGATTCAGCTGTGAGAAAAGTTGGGATCAGGGCGCTTAATTTTTTGAATGAGATGAGGGCTCCAAAGCTACTTGAGTCTGAGTACCATCCATTCATCCTCATAATTTTTATAACAACTACAAAATGAATGACTTAGAGTAAGTGCTTGATAAATGTTTAGAAATTGAAATAATTGAAGTAGAACATATTTTGAAGAATCCTGGTCTCAAAAATGATTTCCCTCAAACAATAGTAACAAAGAGAATCATATTGCTTCCCCACAAAGATGAGAGAGGGTTTGCCAAGAGATGCAACGTAGTATCTGTGTTTCCAGAGCATCACTTGGCATGGAAGGTGTGAAGAAGGGGTAAAGGAATTCAAGCTGTAACTCCCGAAAATGTACTTTGTAAAACACAAACTTGAAAAATAGACACTGCTGCTCTGCTTCTAGGGCAGATGGGAAAGGATTTTCTTAAAGTTTTGACAGGTCATTCATTACAGTGTGACTGATTCTTTTTAAAACATTTTTTTTTGAAATATTTCTTTTTATGAGGACCATTTTTAACAACTTTATTGAATTTTTTATAATATTGTTTCAGTTTTGTATTTTGATTTTTTGGTCACGAGGCATGTGGATCTCAGCTCCATGACCAGGGATTGAACCCTTGCCTCCTGCATTGGAAAGTGAAGTCCTAACCACTGGACCATGAGGGAAGTCCCCAGTGTGATAACTATTGGATATCAAATGATGTGTGTGTGTTAGTTGCTCAGTCGTTTCTGACTCTTTGCGACTCCATGGACTGTAGCCCACCAGGTGCCTCTTTACAGGGAATTCTCCAGGCAAGAATACTGGAGTGGGTTGCCATTTCCTTCTCCAGGATATCAAATGATATCAGCAATGAATTGTAAAATCTCTATCTGGAGAGCATCACCAGCCTAAAAGTATCAGTGAACACCGATAACTTTGGACTTGAGCTGGTAGGGGTCAATTCTGGAAAAACACAGTATACTTGATACATCTATCAAGTCTCTCAATCTGCACCGTCTTATCCACACCTTTCCTGGAGCACACAGGAGAGTTCGTGAGGATCTGACCACTATGAAGTGGTGGAAAACCTTTTCCTCTGGACATTTCCCCCTCCAAGTGCCCCAGAATACTCTTTGAGTTGGCTTCCTCTGTCCTTTGTCTCTGCTTCTACACTAAAGTTAATACTGATGAGCAGGGTCACCTTTAAAAAAAAAAAAAAAATTGAAGGATAATTGTTTTACAGAGGTTTGCTGTTTTCTGTCAAACCTCAGCCTGAGTCAGCCATAAGTATACATATATCTCCTCCCTTTTGAATCTCCCTCCCATCTCCCTCCCTATCCCACCCTTCTAGGTTGATACAGAGCCCCTGTTTGAGTTTCCTGAGCCATACAGCAAATTCCTGATGGCTGTTTATTTTACATATGGTAATGTAAGTTTCCATGTTATGCTTTCCATACATCTCACCCTTTCCTCACCTCTCCCCCATGTCCATAAATTTGTTCTTTATGTCAGTTTCTCCATTGTTTCCCTGAAAATAAATTCTTCAGTACCATTTTTTCTAGATTCTGTACCTATGTGTTAGAATATATTTATCTTTCTCTTTCTGACTTACTTCACTCTGGGCAATAGGTTCTAGGTTTATCTACTTCATTAGAACTGACTCAAATGTGTTCCTTTTTATGGCTGAGTAATATTCAATTGTGCATATGTACCCCAACTTCTTTATCCATTCATCTGTCAATGGACATCTAGGTTGCTTCCATGTTCTAGCTATTGTAAATAGTGCTGCAATGAACAGTGAGATACATGTGTCTTTTTCAACTTTGCTTTCTTCAGGGTATATGCCTAGGAGTGGGATTGCTGGGTCATATGGTGGTTTTCTTCCTCATTTTTAAAGGAATCTCCATACCATCTTCTATAGTGGTTGTATCAGTTTATATTCCCACCAACAGTGCAAGAGGGTCCCCTTTTTTCCACACCCTCTCCAGTATTTATTGTTTGTAGACTTTTTGATGATGGCCATTCTGACCAGTGTGAGGTGATATCTCATTGTAGTTTTGATTTGCGTTTCTCTAATAGTGAGAGATGTTGAGCATCTTTTCATGTGTTTGTTAGTGATCTATACATCTTCTTTGAAGAAATGTCTGTTTAGATCTTTTTTCCACTTTTTGATTGGGTTGTTTGTCTTTCTGGTATTGAGTTGTATGAGCTGCTTGTATATTTTGGAAATTAATCCTTTGTCAGTTGTTTCATTTGCTATTATCTTCTCCCATTCTGAGAGTTGTCTTTTCACCTTGCTTATAGTTTCCTTTGCTGTGCAAAAGTTTTTAAGTTTAATCAGGTCCCACTTACTTACATTTATTTTTATTTCCATTACTCTAGGGGGTGGGTCATAGAGGATCTTGCTTTGATTTATGTTATTGAGTGTTCTGCCTATGTTTTCCTCTAAGAGTTTTATAATTTCTGGTTTTACATTTAAGTCTCTAATCCATTTTGATTTTATCTTTGTGTATGGTGTTAGAGAAGTGTTCTAATTTCATTCTTTTACATGAAGCTGTCCAGTTTTCATAGCACCATTTGTTAAAATGGCTGTCTTTGCCCCATTGTATATTCTTGCCTCCATTGTCAAAAATAAGGCACCCATAGCTACTTCCCTGGTGACTCAGACAGTAAAGCATCTGTCTAAAATGCAAGAGATCTGGGTTCAAGCCCTGGGTTGGGAAGATCCCCTGGAGAAAGAAATGGCAATCCACTCCAGTACTGCTGCTGCTAAGTCACTTCGGTCGTGTCCGACTCTGTGCGACCCCAGAGACAGCAGCCCCCATCCCTGGGATTCTCTAGGCAAGAATACTGGAGTGGGTTGCCATTTCCTTCTCCAATGCATGAAAGTGAAAAGTCAAAGTGAAGTCGTTCAGTTGTGTTCGACTCCTAGCGACCCCATGGACTGCAGCCTACCAGGCTCCTCCATCCATGGGATTTTCCAAGCAAGTGTACTGGAGTGGGGTGCCAGTGCTATTGCCTGGAAAATCCCATGGACAGAGAAGCCTGGTAGGCTGCAGTCCATGGGGTCGCAAAGAGTAGGATGGTGCATGTGTTTATTTCTGGGCTTTCTATCTTGTTCCATTGGTCTATGTTTCTGTTTTTGTGCCAGTACCATACTGTCTTGATGACTGTAGGTTTGTAGTATAATCTGAAGTCAAGAAGGTTGATTCCTCCAGCTCCATTCTTCTTTCTCAACACTGCTTTGGCTATTCAAGGTCTTTTATATTTCCATATGAATTATGAAAATTTTTGTTCTAGTTCTGTGAAAAATGCCATTTTTTCTGGTAATTTGATAGGGATCACATTGAATCTATAGATTGCATTTGGTAGCATAGTCATTTTCACAATATTGATTCTTCCTACCCAGGAACATGGAATATCTCTACATCTATTTATTTTGTCTTTGATTTCTTTCATTAGTGTCCTATAATTTTCTGTGTACCGTTCATATCCTTAGGTAAGTTTATTCCTAGATATTTGACTCTTTTTGTTGCAATGGTGAATGGGATTGATTCCTAAATTTCTCTTTCTGATTTTTTCCTTGTTAGTATATAGAAATACAAGTGATTTCTGTGTATTGATTATGTATCCTGCAAATTTGCTAAATTCACTGATTAGCTTTAGTAATTTTCTCATACTATCTTTTGGGTTTTCTATGTACAATATCATGTCATCTGCAAACAGTGAGAGATTTACTTCTTCTTTTCTGATCTAGATTCCTTTTATTATTATTTTTTCTTCTCTGATTGCTGGATCTAGGACTTCCAGAGCTATGTTGAATAATAGTGGTGAAAGTGGACACCCTTGTCTTGTTCCTGATCTTAGGGGGAATTCTTTCAGTTTTTACCATCAGCAATAATGTTTGCTGTAGGTTTATCGTATATGGCCTTTACTATGTTGAAGTAGGTTCCTTTTATGCCCATTTTTTGAAGAATTTTAATCATAAGTGGGTGCTAAATTGTGTCAAAGGCTTTTTCTGCTTCTATTGAGATGATCATATGATTTTTATCTTTTAATTTGTTAATATGGTGTATCACATTGATTGATTTGCATATATTGAAGAATCCTTGCATCCCTGGAATAAACCCAACTTGATCATGGTGTATGAGCTTTTTGCGATGTTGCTAAATTCTGTTTGCTAAAATTTTGTTGAGAATTTTTGCATCTACCTTCATCAGTGATATTGGCCTCTAATTTTCTTTTCTGTGTGATGTCTTTTTCTGGTTTTGGTATCAGGGTGATGTTGGCCTCCTAGAATGAGTTTGGAAGTGTTCCTTCCTCTGCAATTTTTTGAAAGAGTTTTAGAAGGATAGGCATTAGCTCGTCTCTAAATGTTTGATGTAATTCTTCTGTGAAGCCATCTGGTCCTGGGCTTTTGTTTTTTGGGAGATTTTTGATTAAGCTTCAATTTCAGTGCTTGTAATTGGGTTGTTCAAAATTTCTATTTCTTCCTGGTTCAGTCTTGGAAGATTGAACTTTTCTAAGAATCTATCCATTTCTTCCAGGTTATCTATTTTATTGCCATATAGTTGCTCATAATAGCTTCTTATAATCCTTTGTATTTCTGCATTATCTGTTGTAACCTCTCCTTTTTCATTTCTAATTCTGTTGATTGATTCTTCTCTCTTTTTTTCTTGATGAGTCTGGCTAAAGATTTATCCATTTTGTTTATCTTCTCAAAGAAACAGCTTTTAGTTTTATTAATCTTTACTACTGTTTCTTTCATTTCCTTTTCATTTGTTTCTGCTCAGATCTTTATGATTTCTTTCCTTCTACTAATTTTTTTTGTTTTGTTTTGTTTTGTTATTTTATGTTGTTCTTATTTTTTCTGTTGTTTTAGGTGTGACGTTAGGTTGTCTATTCAATGTTTTTCTTGCTTATTGAGGTAGGATTGTATTACTATAAACTTCCCTCTTAGAATTGCTTTTGCTGCATCCCATGGGCTTTGATTTGTCATGTTTTCACTGTCATTTGTTTCTGGAAATTTTTTGATTTTCCTTTTGATTTCTTCAATAACCTGTTGGTTATATAGAAATGTATTGTTTAATCTCCACTTGTTTGTGTTTCTTACAGTTTTGTTCTTGTAATTGATATCTAGTCTCATAGCATTGTGGTCAGAGAAGATGCTTGATATGATTTCAATTTTCTTAAATTTACTGAGGTTTGATTTTTGACCCAAGATGTGGTCTATCCTGGAGAATGTCCAACGTGCACTTGAGAAAAGGTGTATTCTTCTGCATTTGGATGGAATGTCTTGAAGATATCAATGAGATCCATCTTATCTAATGTATTGTTTAAGACTTGTGTTTCCTTATTAGTTTTCTGTTTTGATGATCTGTCCATTGGTGTGAGTTGGGTGTTAAAATCTCTTACTATTATTGTGTTAGTGTCCATTTCTCCTTTTATGTCTGTTAGTGTTTGTCTTATGTATTGACGTACTGTTATGTTGGGTGCATAGATATTTACAATTGTTACATCTTCTTCTTGGATTGATCCCTTGATCATTATGTAGTGTCCTTCCTTATCTCTTGTAGTATTCTTTATTTTAGGGTCTGTTTTGTTTAATATGAAGATTGCTACTCCAGCTTTCTTTTGCTTCCCATTTGCATGGAATATATTTTTCCATCCTCTCACTTTCAGTTCTGTATGTATATTGAGGTTTGAAGTGGGTTTCTTGTAGACAGCATATATATGGGTCTTGTTTTTGTATCCATTCAGTTAGTCTGTGTCTTTTGGTTGGAGCATTTAATCCATTTACATTGAAAGTAATTATTGATATATATATGTTCTTATTGCCATTTTCTTAATTGTTTGGGGTTGATTTTGTAGATCTTTCTTCTTCTCTTGTATTTCTTGACTATATAAGTCCCTTTAACATTTGTTGTATATCTGGTTTGGTGGTACTGAATTCTCTTAACTTTTGCTTGTCTGAAAAGCTTATTTCTCCATCAATTTTGAATGAGATCCTTTCCAGGTACAGTAATCTTGGCTGTAGATTTTACCCTTTCAGTACTTTAAATATATCCTGCCATTCCCTTCTGGCCTGCAGAGTTTCTGCTGAAAGATCAGCTGTTAAGCGTATGGGTTTCCCTTGTATGTTACTTGTTACTTCTCCCTTGCTGCTTTTAATATTCTTTCTTTGTGTTTAGTGTTTTGTTAGTTTGATTAGTATGTGTCTTGGCATGTTTCTCCTTGGGTTTATCCTGTATGGGATTCTTTGTGCTTCTTGGACTTGATTGACCATTTCCTTTTCCGTGTTGGGAAAATTTTCAACTATAATTTCTTCATGTTACTTCTCCCTTGCTGCTTTTAATATTCTTTCTTTGTGTTTAGTGTTTTGTTAGTTTGATTAGTATGTGTCTTGGCATGTTTCTCCTTGGGTTTATCCTGTATGGGATTCTTTGTGCTTCTTGGACTTGATTGACCATTTCCTTTTCCGTGTTGGGAAAATTTTCAACTATAATTTCTTCAAAAAATTTCTCATACTCTTTCTTTCTCTCTTCTTCTTCTAGGACCCCTATAATTCAAATGTTTGTGTGTTTGATATTGTCCCAGAGGTCTCTGAGACTGTCCTCAGTTCTTTTCTTTCTTTCTTTCTTTCTTTTTTTTTTTTACTTTATTCTGCTCTTCAGAAGTTATTTCCACCATTTTATCTTCCAGCTCACTAATTTGTTCTTCTGCTTCAGATATTCTGCTATTGATTCCTTCTAGAGTATTTTTAATTTCAGTAATTGTGTTGTTTGTCTCTGTATGTTTATTCTTTAATTCTTTGTTAATTGATTCTTGTATTTTCTTCATTTTGTTTTCAAAGTTTTTCATCATCTTTTCTATCATTATTCTGATTTCTTTTTCAGGTAGTTTGCCTATTTCCTCTTAATTTATTTGGACTTCTGTGTTTCTAGTTTGTTCCTTCATCTGTGTAGTAATTCTCTGCTTTTCCATTATATATATTTTTAACTTACTGAGTTTGAGGTTTCCTTTTCCCAGGCTTCAAGGAAAGTTGAATTCTTTTCTTGAAGAAGGTTGAATTCTTTCTTCCTTTTGGTTTCTGCCCTAAGTTTGTGTAAGTGGTTTGTGTAAGCTTCACATAGGGTGAGATTTGTGCTGAGTTTTTGTTGTTTCTTCATTTTTTCTCTGATGGGCAAGACTGAGTGAGTGGTAATCCTGTCTGCTGATGATCTGGTTTGTATTTTTGTTTTGTTTGTTGTTTAGATGAGGCGTCCTGCACAGGGTGCTACTGGTGGTTGGGTGATGCTGGATCTTGTATTCAAGTGGTTTCCTTTTTGTGAGTTCTCACTATTTGATACTCCCTAGGGTTAGTTCCAGAGAAGGCAATGGCACCCCACTCCAGTACTCTTGCCTGGAAAGTCTCATGGACAGAGGAGCCTGGTAGGCTGCAGTCCATGGGGTTGCGAAGAGTTGGACATGATTGAGCGACTTCACTTTCACTTCTCACTTTCCTGCATTGGAGAAGGAAATGGCAACCCACTCCAGTGTTCTTGCCTGGAGAATCCCAGGGATAGGGGAGCCTGGTGGGCTGCCGTCTATGGTGTTGCACAGAGTCAGACACGACTGAAGTGACTTAACAGCAGGGTTAGTTCTCTGGTAGTCTAGGGCCTTGGAGTCAGTGCTCCCACTCCAAAGGCTCAGGGCTTGATCTCTAGTCAGGAACGAAGGTTCCACAAGCGGTTTGTTATGGCATTAAGTGAGATTAAAACAAATATCCCAAAGCGAGAAACCAAAGATGAACCCCAGACAAATGGCAGTTACAAAATCAGGCAAATAATAATTAAAATAATGGAATATACCCATATACATCCATGAGCAAAGTCAAAACAGTCCAACAAAAATAAGGTACAGTAGATTGACCAAGTGAACAAAGGAAATCAGAAATTATATTTACCAGTTAAGAACAAAACTAACTAAAGCACAAACTGGAAAACAAAACTAAAGTAATGTGCCAAGTGAGGAATAAAGCAGTGAAAACAAAACTAACAAATATGTTGAAGGGAAAGGAAAGAAAGAAAAGAAAGAATAGATATGCAAAGTTAAATAGAGGTAGATGAAGATACATTGCAAGGGGAAAAGAACAGTAGGAAAGGCAAACAAAGGAATAAATGTAGAAAAATATAATAGGTTTAAAAATTAAAATTATAAAAAAGGAAACATAAGAAGAAAGAAAAAAGGAAAGAAAAGGAAAGCTCAACAGAACTGCAAGAGCCCAACATAGAGACAGAGGTTTACAACAATAAAAAGTGTGACTGAATATACACATATACATATACACCCATAAGTGAAATCAAAACAGTCCATCAAAATAAAGTACCATAGATTGACCTGGTGAACAAAATTATATCTGGTGAAACCAAAAATTATATCTACCAGAACAAAGCTAACTAAAGCACAAACTGGAAAACAAAACTAAAGCAAGGTGCCAATTGAGGAATAAAGCAATGAAAATAAAACTAACAAATGTGTTGACAGGAAAAGAGAGAAGGAAAGAATGGATATGCAAAGTTAAATAGAGGTAGATAAAGAAAATTTAAATATGATAAAGATTAACTGCAAGGGGAAAAGAAAACAAAGGAATAAATGTAGAAAAAATAATAAGTTTAAAAAATTAAAATTAAAAAAAAGAAAAAGAAAAACTCCAGAAAACTGCAAAAACCCAATGTAAAGGCAGAAGTCTATAGCAACAATAAAAGCGTGACTGAATATACACATATACATATATACCCATAAACAAAATCAAAACAGTCCAACAAAAATAAAGTAAAATAGACTAACCCAGCAAACAAAAGAATCTAGCAATTATATCTACCAGAACAAAGCTAACTAAAGCACAAACTGGGAAAAGAAAACTAAAGCAAGGTGACAACTGGGGGATAAAGTAATGAAAAATCCCCAGGCAAGAATACTGGACTGAGATGTGTATAAGAGACAGGTATGGCGACCAGTACTGGCCAATATGCTCCCCCCTCCCTGACAGAGAAGCCTGGCAGGCCACAGTCCACAGGGTTGCAAAGAGTCGGACACAACTGAAGCGACCCTGTATACATAGATGCAAGACTTTTTTTGCCATGGCAGCTCTGCCCCAGTGAGAGTTGAGTGTGAAGGTGGCCCAGCTGCTTGGCTTGTGGGGACTCTGGCGGTGCCAAGTGTGCAAGAACACGGACTGCCTCCAGTGCAGGAATTATGGTCCTATCAGAGTCTTTTTTCGAGCCTCTTGTAGCTGGCCGTCAGAAAGCTTCTTTGGCTAGTATTTCTCAGTAGTTGCACCCCTTCAGGCACTTAGAGGGCTCCCTTGCCTGGGGTCCTTCTCTGTAGACTGGAGCATCAGGCACTTAAAGGGATACCCTGGGTGAGGTCCTGCTCTGTAGTTCAGCGTATCAGGCCTTCGATGGGCCAGCCTCTCTATTGTTCAGCTGCCTATGCAGGCATGTGGGGAGAGAGGCTGCGGTAATGGCCCCACCCTCTGCGCGTGACTCAGCAGTATCGCCTTGCTTCCATGGCTGCCTGGCTTTCCTCCACAGGCATTTCCCACCACAGTCTCCTCCGCCACATCCCTTCAATCCGTCTGTCCGCAGTCAACAGCAGCCCTCTCCTGGGATTGCTCCACAATCCCTTAACTCCAGCTCCCAGCCACTGCCCTTTCCAGGGGACCAGTGTTCCTGTCTGGGGTATGTATGGCTGCAGCAAAGACTGATTCTCATTCCATTTAGGTTGCCAGAGATCAGCTGTTTTACTCTCAGCCTTAAATGTTTTTCCTCTGATTCAGACAATTGCCCAGAAGTGGGGATCGGACCCCTGCTTCAGTTCCCCCACCTGCCAAGGGCAGGTCCAGTCCTACTAACACTCCTGTTTTTCCCCCTAGTTCCTTCATCCTACCGAGTTTTGCATGGTTCTATATATTCCCTGGTGGCTTCCCTGGTGGCTCAGGTTAAAGCATCTGCCTGCATTGTGGGAGATCTGGGTTCGATCCCTGGGTCAGGAAGATTCCCTGGATAAGGAAATGGCAACCCACTCGAGTATTCTTGCCTGGAGAATCCCATGGATGGAGGAACCTGGAGGGCTACAGTCCACGGGGTCGCAAAGAGTCAGACACGACTGAGCGACTTACTGCTAACTGCTAAGTCACTTCAGATGGCGACCAGTACTGGCCAATATGCTCCCCGCTCCCTGACAGAGAAGCCTGGCAGGCCACAGTCCACAGGGTTGCAAAGAGTCGGACACAACTGAAGCGACCCTGTATACATAGATGCAAGACTTTTTTTGCCATGGCAGCTCTGCCCCAGTGAGAGTTGAGTGTGAAGGTGGCCCAGCTGCTTGGCTTGTGGGGACTCTGGCGGTGCCAAGTGTGCAAGAACACGGACTGCCTCCAGTGCAGGAATTATGGTCCTATCAGAGTCTTTTTTCGAGCCTCTTGTAGCTGGCCATCAGAAAGCTTCTTTGGCTAGTATTTCTCAGTAGTTGCACCCCTTCAGGCACTTAGAGGGCTCCCTTGCCTGGGGTCCTTCTCTGTAGACTGGAGCATCAGGCACTTAAAGGGATACCCTGGGTGAGGTCCTGCTCTGTAGTTCAGCGTATCAGGCCTTCGACGGGCCAGCCTCTCTATTGTTCAGCTGCCTATGCTGGCGTGAGGGGAGAGAGGCTGCGGTGATGGCCCCACCCCCTGCACGTGACTCAGCAGTATCGCCTGGCTTCCACGGCTGCCTGGCTTTCCTCCACAGGCATTTCCCACCACAATCTCCTCCGCCACATCCCCTCAATCCGTCTGTCCGCAGTCAACAGCAGCCCTCTCCTGGGATTGCTCCACAATCCCTTAACTCCAGCTCCCAGCCACTGCCCTTTCCAGAGGACCAGTGTTCCTGTCTGGGGTATGTATGGCTGCAGCAAAGACTGATTCTCATTCCATTTAGGTTGCCAGAGATCAGCTGTTTTACTCCCAGCCTTAAATGTTTCTCCTCTGACTCAGACAATTGCCCAGAAGTGGGGCTCGGACCCCTGCTTCAGTTCCCCCACCCACCAAGGACAGGTCCAGTCCTACTAACACTCCTGTTTTTTCCCCTAGTTTCTTCATCCTACCAAGTTTTGCACGGTTCTATATATTCCCTGGTGGCTTCCTTGGTGCCTCAGAGGTTAAAGCATCTGCCTGCATTGTGGGAGACCTGGGTTCGATCCCTGGGTCAGGAAGATCCCCTGGAGAAGGAAATGGCAACCCACTCGAGTATTCTTACCTGGAGAATCCCATGGATGGAGGAGCCTGGAGGGCTACAGTCCACGGGGTCGCAAAGAGTCAGACACGACTGAGCGACTTACTGCTAACTGCTAAGTCACTTCAGTCGTGTCTGACTCTGTGCGACCCCATAGACGGCAGCCCACCAGGCTCCCCCATCCCTGGGATTCTCCAGGCAAGAACACTGGAGTGGGTTGCTAGTTCCTTCTCCAATGCATGAAAGTGAAAAGTGAAAGTGAAGTCGCTCAGTCGTGCCTGACTCTTAGCGACCCCATGGACTGCAGCCTATCAGGCTCCTCTGTCCATGGGATTTTCCAGGCAAGAGTACTGGGGTGGGGTGCCATTGCCTTCCCTGAGCGATTTAACTAACTATATATTCTTTTCCACTGGTCAGCTACTCCGGTCCACTTTCAGCTGGTATTCTGCATGCATTTCTGTGTCTGAAGGTGCATTCCTGATGTATCCTTGGAGAGAGATGTATTCCACGTCCACCTACTTCTCCACCACCTTGTTCTCCCCAGGGTCACCTTTTAAGATGCGTTTTGGCTGGACAGCTCCAATTTCTCGGGAGCCTCACAGTGATGAGACAGTTTGACTCTGTCATTTTTATTAAAACCATTACTCATCTGCAGAAGACTGAGGCCAGGGAGACACACTGAAACCC
The DNA here is from genome assembly GCA_006410635.1 of Cephalophus harveyi. Taxonomy (NCBI): domain Eukaryota; kingdom Metazoa; phylum Chordata; class Mammalia; order Artiodactyla; family Bovidae; genus Cephalophus; species Cephalophus harveyi. Next base: position 22,951 of record SJYT01060363.1, read on the forward strand.
ATGAGCCACTGTCCAGTAAGCAGTTGTGTCATTAATTTAACTCTCAACAGCCCAAAGACACAAGTATGCTGCCAGTTTAATGACAGAGGCTACCAGAGTGGTGGCAGGAGTGTTTCAGATAAAGAAAGCTACAACGTCTGTCAAATTAGAGAAGACGAGTGCAGAGGGATAGTTGAACCAGATAAGGAAGTTTGCTCAGAAGTGCACATAAAGCCATGCTTCTCCACAGAGAGACTTGCCTGAAAATGGCTGCCATAGGCGGGGAGAGGAGTGTACAAGAGGAATGCCCGGAAGTGAGTCCCTGGACCAGTGAAGAAGGAGCAGAGCCATTGTCTCCTGGCCTTGGGCCCCACAGCCCTGGAAGGTCTAATCTGTGTCTGCTTTGGGAAACAGTATAAAGAACAATCAATGATCCTATTGTACTGACTTCTTTCAATAATTCAAAACAAAATCCCTGCTTCTTTTCTCAGAGAAGGTTGGGTCAAAGTGTCTGTATTTAATTGCGTCCTTTTCTTTTTAGATGACCAAGCATCATTAAGGTGGGATGATTTTCCTGAGGGAGGAAAGTGAGCAGGAAAGAGGTGAAAGACACTTCAGAATCCTGTAAATCTACCTTCAAACGCTCCTATCTCACCCGCTCTCTCTGGGGAGGGCCAGTTGCATCCAAGACATTGAAAGACCACCAAGAAAGGCAGCTGGGACAGACGGGACACAATCTGAGGAAAGAGTGAGACCCTTTTCAGTTTTCTCCTCTCACCCTCTCTGTCTGTTATTCTCCGGAGGAGCATCTGGGCGAGGAGATTCAGAGGCGGGTGATGGTGTGTCAGGAATGCTGCATGCTCATGAGGTAGAATGGGAGGGGTCTCTGACACTAGAAGGCAAAGAAAGGCCAGACCGGGCGGACCTGGTTCTAGGCTGGAAATCCAGGGGTGAGCAGTATCTCTCCTGCCTCCTGGGAACAGGAATGCAGTTGGGGATGAGGGGTGCAGGCTAGGAACAACCCGTGTTCCATTGGTCTGGAACCTCAGGATGGTTCCAGAGGCAGGATGCTGTGAAGAACTACCAGAGGGATCTGCACCCCAGAAAATGTCACAGGGAGACACTGTGACACAGAGAGTCTTTCTGGGTGGAGACAGACAGAGAAAGAGGTGCTGAAGATGCTTTGAGCATCTCTGAGATCAAGCTTCAATCAGCTGACTGAGCAGTCACTTTTCTTTCTGGTTTCAGGATGAGAATGCTCCAGGGGCCAAAAAGAAAAAAAAAAAAAAAAAAATCTCTAATTGCTCTACTGTTGAATATGGAAAAACTGGTAGGTATTTGTTTTTCACGAACAAACTGGCATAGTTATTTGGGGAATGTTGTTAAACATTTTTTCTAAGATATGATCATTACTAATGTGTGTTCTGTAATTAACCTATTGCTTTAAAATTTTTCTCTAATATAAATAATTCTGGGATGAATATGTATATATTTTCCCCTTGTCATGGAAATGAGATTGCCAGATCCAAGAGGTGAAAGATTTTGAAGACTGAATAGATTTTCCTAATTGCTTTCTAGAGAAATGTGCTAATTAACACTCCCAGCAGCAGGCTTCCCAGGCAGTGCTAGTGGTAAAGAACTCACCTGCCAGTGCAGGAAATGTAAAAGGCGTGGGTTCAATATTTGGGTCAAGAAGATCCCTGGAGGAGGACATGGCAATCCACTCCAGTATATTTGTCCAGATAATCCCATGGACAGAGGAACCTGGTGGGCTACCGTCCATAGGGTCGCAAAAAGTCGGACGCAATTGAAATGACTTAGCACATCACACACAGCAGCAGCAAGCAGAAGAGGATGAACTTGTGACTTTGTCACAATCACAAATCCTGGGTTTCCAGCAAGGGTGTGTCGGGGATTGAGAGGAAAGTTTTCCAGTTTCCTTTGCACTAAGTTGCTTCAGTCATGTCTGGCTCTTTGCAACCCTAAGGACTGTAGCCTGACAGGTTCTTCTGTCCATGTTATTCTCCAGGCAAAAAGACTGGAGTGGGTTGCCATGTCCTTCTCTCAGGGATCTTCTCGACCCAGGAAATGAACCCGGGACTCCGGGTTCACTGCAGGCAGATTCTTTACTGTCTGAATCACCAGGGAAGCTTGACCACCAGTCTCCTTTAGGAGTGTCATTAACCCAAACTGAAAAAGGGGATTTGAGGTCCTACTAGATGTCACATATGAAGTTATTGCTGTTGTTTATTTGTAAGTCATGTCCGACTCTTTGCTGTAGCCTGTCAGACTCCCCAGGCAAGAATACTGGACTGGGCTACCATTTCCTTCTCCAGAGGATCTTCCCTACCCAGGGATTGTTCCTGCGTCTCCTGCATCGGCAGGTCGAGTCTACTCCTGAGCCACTAGGGAAGCCCAACATAGGAAAGACTTCCTTCCATTTATATGTCAACTTTCCTCCTTTGAGATAATGAGATTAACTTCAACAAGGAAACCTACCTGGAAAGAAAGCAAAGATGGACTAATCCCTCAGCTGACAGCTCTGGAAAAGAATGGGGGATGTCCCCAGAACCTGGGTACAGCAGATGGTGCCAAGCCAATTTTAGCTCCACTGAAGATGGCCCATGGCTTATCCACTCTCCTTGGATAGACTGTCACCTTCCTTGTCTTCATTCACTCTTTCCTTCATTCAGCATTAATTGAGCCATAAGGCCAGGCATTTTTTTAGCAAAGGAGGGTAAGGGGGTAGTACAAAAGGGAGGATTCTGTCTAGTGTGTCTGAGTAACCACATGGGAATAGGCACAGATCCCAGACTTGCAAACAGACGGTTCCAATATGACATCTTATCACTGGAGAGCAGAGCAATTATCTTGGCATGAGCTTAGGAAAGACTTCACAGATGAGGACACTTGTAAGCTCTGGAGGCCAAGTCCTCTTTGTCCAGGCAGAGAAAAAGGGAAAGGACATCCCAGGGAAAACACAGAGAAGTGAATGAGTCTCATATGTTTGGGATTGCAGCGGTATAAATCATGGTGCTGCTGGAGACTTGGGGACAGAGGAGGGCGAAAAATGAGTCTGTAAAATGAATCAAAGTTTCTATTATAAAGTCCCTGCATTTTGTTCAAAGGGCTTTAACTTATCCTATAGGAATGGAGAAACCAGAGAATGGCATTTATGTGACCCATATTTCTGCTATAAAAAGATAACTGGGGGCAGAGTTAATGGACTAAAAAATACAAGAGCCTGGGATTGGAAGTAACTAAAATCATGATATACAGTGATGACATAAAGATATCACCATACATACGTTTTGTGGTTCAACATTTAAAAAAAAAAAAAAAAAAAAACAGAGGCCAAACAAAGAAAGTATAGGACAGAAATGACCAGAAAACTATGGATGAGCTCATGATAGACAGCCAGGGTCGCTGTCATTGCAGAGGATGGAACACAGCCAAGAACATCCCTAAATATTAGAATAATGTCATGATTGTTCCCTTACCTATGACAGTTGACAGGCTAGCGTAATCTATGATCTTTCTGGGACTTTTATTAAGTTTTCATCACTGTGCTGCCTTCACAATCCACTGCCTCAGGGAACATTTGAGATTTGAATTTGAAAATGAGATTCACAAAATTAGATATTCTTCAGACTTTTTTTGTTTTCTTTCTCCAATCCCAAACTGACGTCAAACAAAAGGTTAAGAAAGATGAGGTCTTGGAGTCTTTTAAGCTTCAGTTATGAGAGCTAAATTTTCAGTCATCAAGAAAACATTTCAGAAATGACTCCATGTTCCTTTGTTATTTGCAAATGTAAATTATTTTCTTGGAGTCCTGCCCCATGGAAGGAAGAGCCTGCTTGGGTGAGTCTTATGCCTGGGCTCTCAGAAAGGTAAAGAGGGGCAAGGAAGTTTTAGAGGATGTTCTGAGGGCAAAGAAATCAACCAAGTAATGGCACAAAGAGGCTGTGTTGAAGGAGATTCAGTTAGGCAAGAAGTTTGTTGTTGTTTAGTTGCTAAACAGCTCAAAGGCAACTCTGTTGTGCGACCCCATTGACTCTAGTCCACCAGGCTACTCTGTCCATGGGATTTTCCAGGTAAGAATACTGGAGTGGGTTACCACTTCCTTCTCCAGGGGATCTACAGAGGCATTGCTCCCTGGAGGAAGTTCAGTGAAAGTTTTGATAACATGAAACCAGAAAGTGACCTTTAATCAAGCCTGAAGATAAGAGAACGGATATGAGACCTAGAAAAAGAATGAGTGACAAAGATCATCCTGAAAAGGAAAATTCTGGTTCCTTTTCCTCCTCATCATGTGCTCTCTCTCAAGCTAGTTCTTCAGGTCATAGCTGGGGAAAAAGGAAACATTTAATTAATGACTTGAACATTTTCATGGAGGCAGAGGTTTCATATCATGTATATAGCACATCTGATGAACGAAGTGAACTTTCTTCTTTTCGTCAATGTTGTGACTCTGAGTCCATGTGGTACTTGCTGATTGCCATCTCGGTAATTTGCTGGACTCTCTGATGTCTCATCTTGCCTAGCAACTTAACAACATCATGACTACCTCGCCAGCCACCCCGGGCCCCACTGTCAACCAGTCTTGAGCCTCTGACACCATCATGTATTTCAGAGCTTTGGACTCAGCCCCTCGCCCCAGCCAGCCTTTCCTTGCTCATCTTGACTTTAAACTCCTGCTTCCATCTTTGTTGACAATTTTAGTGTTTCTTCAGGTAACACTGGGCGCTATCCAGTCCCTTGAACCTTTCACCTCAATGTAGGTTCTGATGAGCAGAGTCTCAAGGGGCTTCCCAGTTGATGCTTGAGCAAGCTCAACCATTCCATGGATGACTGTCAAATGCCAAGTTGGGAAAACTTCTAGGACCTCAGGACATTAGGCAGGCCCCCCTAACCACTAGTTCTTCTAAACTGGTACAACTTATTTAGCAAATATTGGAGTGACTTCAGAGTTGTGCCTTTGAATGGATCACACTTATCAGGATGTTCCAAAGGATGCAAAATCATGACAGAAAGAAGGAAAGGTTTGGAGACTTCAGGAACAAAATTTTTATGGGAACAAGGGACTTCATAGCTGAAGTCTACTTCCTTCAACTACCCACCCAGTATCTTATCCTTAGTTAACAAGGCAGCAAGGACACATTTGTACCAATGTGACCCAGATGGAGCTTACTAGAAAATTCAAGTGGGTGAGCAACTTCTCAAAAGACAAAGTCTGTTGGAAATTTTATTTTCCAGAAAGACATGAGATAAAAGGGTGACTCTGTCAGAGAGCAGTCTCTATGAAATGTACAAAAAGTGAGTTTCCATTGTATTTTACTCAGATGTGAATTTTCCTTTTACCAGACTCCAGTGCATCTGATCCTCTGAACAAGAGATTGGTGAAACTGCGATCACCCTGGTAAACAAGGAGATATTTCTAAAATTCCAGACATTCCTGGTAAAAGAAGGCCCTCCCCAGCCATTAATGATGTGACTAACAATTCTTTTGTTTTCTGTGGTAAAACATACACAACATAAAACTTGCCACTTTAACTATTTTTAAATTTTCAGTTTTGTAGCCTTAAGTAAAATTCACACTAGGGTCTTTCCTGGTTGTCCAGTGGCTAAGACTCTGCACTCCCAATGCAGGGTGCTCAGGTTTGATCCCTGGTGGGGGAACTAGATCCCACATGCTGCAACTAAGACCTGGAACAGCCAAATAAATAAATGAATGAATGAATAAGTAAAATTCACATTGTTCCACAACCTTTATCACTGTCTATGTCCAGAAATATTTCATCTTCCCTAACTGAATCCCTGTCCTTAAAGATTAATTCTCATTCTTCCCTTTCCCCAGTTCCGGCAACCACTATTCTACTTTGTGCTTCTATAAATTTGATTACTCTAGGTAACTTGCGTCCATGGAATTAAACAGTATTTGTCCTTTTGTGACTGACTTATTTAACTGATAATTCTTAGCTAACATTTTCCTCTGTCAATATGTCTGTATTACACAGATCTAGATGTTCTCCTGCTGCTATTGGAAGTCCAGATATAACTTTTCAACAACAGAGTCCATCGGTAAACTAGTGAGTGTTGATTGAATTCCTACCATGTGTTTAGCAGGGGCTGAGTATTATGAGAAACAGAAAAATTTTGAAAAACTCATCACTATTCCTGCCCATCACAGACACAGAGAACAGATGTATGGATGCCAAGGTGGAAGTGGGGGGTGATGGGATGAATTAGGAGTCTGGGACTGACATATTCACAATATTGATATTATGTATAAAATAGATAACTAATGAGAACCTACTGTATAGCACAAGGAACTCTACACAGTGTTCTAGGGAAACCAAAATGGGAGGGAAATTTCTTTTTAAAAAAGGGGATATAAAAGGTGGAAGTAGAGACAGATTTTCTCTTCTTGGGTTCCAAAATCACTGCAGATGGTGACTGCAGCCATGAAATCAGAAGACAATTGCTTCTTGGCAGGAAAGCGATGACAAACCTGGACAGTGTGTTGAAAAGCAGAGACATTACTCTGCTGACAAAGATCTGTATAGTCAAGGCTATGGTCTTCCCAGTGGTCACGTATGGTTGTGAGAGCTGGACCATAAAGAAGGCAGAAGGCCAAAGAACTGATGCCTTCAAACTGTGGTGCTGGAGAAGACTCCTGAAAGTCCCTTAGATAGCAAGGAGATCAAACCACTTAATCTTAAGGGTGATCAACCCTGAGTATTCACTGGAAGTACTGATGCTCAAGCTGAAGCTCCAGTATTTTGGTCATCTGATGTGAACAGATGACTCATTGGTAAAGTCCCTGATGCTGGGAAAGATCTAGGGCAGAAGGAGAAGAGGGTGTCAGAGGATGAGACGGTTGGATGGCATCACCAATGCAATAAATATGAACTTGGGCAAACCTGAAGATGGTGAGAGACAGGGAGGCCTGGCGTGCTGCAGTCCAGAGTCGCAAAGAACTGGACATGACTGGGGGACTGAATAACAACAACAGCTGGTTGGCTATGCTGTATGGTAGAAACTAACACAACATTGTAAAGCAAATACAGTCTAATAAAAATGACATTTTTTTTTTAAATCTCTAATTTTTAGATCTGGAGGCTAAGTGAACACACATAAAATAATAGTAAAGTGTGCACACAAGTATGCAAACACACACAGACACACAAGTAGACATCTGCCTTCATTGCCTCATCTATATGATGCTAGTGGTTTAGTCGCTAAGTCTGACTCTTGCAACCCCATGTACTGTAGCCTGCCAGGCTCCTCTGTCCATGGGATTCTTCAGGCAAGAATACCGGAGTGCGTTGCCATTTAAAACAGGTGGTACATGATGATCCTACATGCAGGGAGGCAAAGGAGACAAAGATATAAAGAAAAGGTTTTTGGATTCAGAAGGAGAAGGGGAGGGTAGGATGATTTGAGCAAATAGCACTGAAACATGGACATTTCCATATGTAAAATAGACAACCAGGGCACATTCAATGCATGAAGCAGGACACCCAAAGTCGGTGCTCTGGGTCAACCCAGAGGGATAGGGTGGGATGGGAGGTGGGAGGGTGGTTCAGGATGGGGGACACATGTATACCTGTGACTGATTCATGTTGATGTACATCACAATATTGTAAAGTAATTATCCTCCAATTAAAATTAATTAATTATGAAATAAAACAGGTGGTACAAAGATGATTCCTGAGAGATCAATAAATTTGGGGCAATTCCAAGTACATTTGGAGGCATAATATTTAGCGAATTGCCTTGAAAATTTTCTACTTGGGCCAGTGGTTTGGGGGAAATTTTCATTAAAAAAAATAAATGCTAACTATTCAGGGATTTTTTTTTTTAAATGGGAAGTAGCCCATTAAAATGTGTGAGATGTGCTCACACATCTATTTCTCAATATGTCTGTTCAGTTTAGATATTTCATTGTATCCTGTTAAAAAGCAGTCAGCTATTTGCCATCTGTACTGAACAGCTGCAGTTTCCTTCCTATTCAAGCACATTTTATTATAGAGAATTTGGCATATTGTGCTTGCCACTTGCTTTTTGCATGTCCCTGGCTATGGCTAGAATAATCAGGGAAGGAAAAGAAACTTCATGTCCCAACTCTTAGTTAGGTCAGGTGAATCCAGGTGATGTCATGTGTCAGCTTTTCACCAGATTAGTACTAACTCAGTTAGCCAAGCCCTTGCAGCTTCTTATTCGAGACATCTGTGCAATGTGCAAAATGTTAGTTATGAATAGGAGCCAATGTGTAAATACCCATGGGATTTCCTGTTAAAGGTTTTAGATTGAATGCAACTATTTCTCTCTTCTCCTGAAATTTTATTAAAATGAGAATAGAAACAAACAAGATACAAGTCAGCAAGAAGAAAGAAGAAAGAGAACAGGAAAGATTATCTCAGCAAATGAGAAATATCAACAATATTTTGAAATCTGAAGAGAGATAGATGAGTAGTAGAATTTGTTTGAGCCTTGAAAGGATGTTGAGAAGAGAGGCACAAGAAATAAATGAATTTGACTTGCAGGACCCTGCAGAAATTTAGGAACTGGAGGCAGTAGGGACCCTACAAAATGATTATGATAAAGCTTACTGATCAGAAGCAATGCTTAACCATCACTCCTGCACACAAATGTTCTCAGAGCCTCTAAACCTACTGTCTCTCTCATTCTGCATTTTAATTATTTTTTATGCATGGAGAAATATTTTTGTTATGCATGGAGCATTATGTTTATTGTAGATTACCTGGAAAATATATAAGAGCATAAAGAATGAAATAAAACACATATATTGCCATCATCTATAAATAAGTGTGGTTTATGGATGTCATCTAGGCTTTTCTGTGTATGTATATATCATAAGCAGTATCATCTTCAATGGAGTCCCATTTTTATACAAACTTCTTTTCCATCACACCTTTTTGACTTAATATATCAGTGACATATTTGCTTGTCAATAAATAAATTTCAATAATATTATTTCTTATAGTTGAATTGTATTTCTCAGATGGATGTTACTATAATTTATCCTGTTAATCACATAACATTTGATGCTTGTATTGTGTCCAATTTTCAACATAATAAATGACAGAAGAATGAATGTCAATCTTTGCAAACTTGATGGAGTATTTTCTTAAGATTATAAGAAGTAGAATTTCTAGTTTAAAGGGTTCACTCTTTCAAAACTTTAATACATATAGCTAATTGTTACCTGAAAAAAATTACCAATTTACAATCCTATCAGCAATGTAAGAAAGTATCTTTTCCCCATGCTTGCCAACATTTGGAATTACAACAAAAAATAAAAGATGATTTGGTACTAAAAAGGACATCTTGCTTTAATGTATATTTGATTATTAGTTAGGCATTAAAAAAAGTTAACTAATTATATTTTGCATATTTGTTGTCCATGGCATTTATCCATTTTATTAAAATAGTTATCTTTTCTTGTTGATTTGTTCACACATTTTAGATATATAAACACTGACCATTCTGTCTCTTATACACATCTAGATGTGTATAAGAGACAGTGTCACTTTAATGTATATTTGATTATTAGTTAGGCATTAAAAAAAGTTAACTAATTATATTTTGCATATTTGTTGTCCATGGCATTTATCCATTTTATTAAAATAGTTATCTTTTCTTGTTGATTTGTTAACACATTTTAGATATATAAACACTGACCATTATTGGGTCATACATACAAATGTAATCTCTAGTTTGCGATTTTCCTTTTAACTTTGTTTATGGTTCTGTTCTGATTTTTAGTGCTCTTTTCTTAAATAGGAACAGAGAACTAGGACTCACCAGACATGTTGAGAAAAGATGTAGCATTAAAACAGACACCAAAACAAAGAAGCAGAAAAAGAGACAGAAAGAAATCTGGAGAAATCAAAGAAAATGAGGGAAAGGAACAAACTTCCAACAAGTTATTAAAATAGTCTCAGAGAGAAAAGAGAATATAGTGCAATCATAGAAAAGATTTTATTAAAAAAAAGAACAAGATAGAGGATGAGAATATAT
>SJYT01060385.1:5070-15094 GCA_006410635.1 Cephalophus harveyi
GGAGAGCGAAAAAGTTGGCTTAAAGCTCAACATTCAGAAAACGAAGATCATGGCATCTGGTCCCATCACTTCATGGGAAATAGATGGGGAAACAGTGGAAACAGTGTCAGACTTTATTTTTTTGGGCTCCAAAATCACTGCTGATGGTTACTGCAGCCATGAAATTAGAAGACGCTTACTCCTTGGAAGAAAAGTTATGTCCAACCTAGATAGCATTTTCAAAAGCAGAGACATTACTTTGCCGACTAAGTTCTGTCTAGTCAAGACTATGGTTTTTCCTGTGGTCATGTATGGATGTGAGAGTTGGACTGTGAAGAAGGCCGATCGCCGAAGAATTGATGCTTTTGAAGTGTGGTGTTGGAGAAGACTCTTGAGAGCCCCTTGGACTGCAAGGAGATCCAACCAGTCCATTCTGAAGGAGATCAGCCCTGGGATTTCTCTGGAAGGAATGATGCTAAAGCTAGAACTCCAGTACTTTGGCCACCTCATGCGAAGAGTTGACTCATTGGAAAAGATTCTGATGCTGGGAGGGATTGGGGGCTGGAGGAGAAGGGGATGACAGAGGATGAGATGGCTGGATGGCATCACGGACTCGATGGACGTGGGTCTGAGTGAACTCCGAGAGATGGTAATGAACAGGGAGGCCTGGCGTGCTGCAATTCATGGGGTCTCAAAGAGTCGGACACAACTGAGTGACTGAACTGAACTGAACTGGGTTGAATAATTAGTCTGTACCAGACACTTCATAGACATCTCACTGACTTCTCATATCCACCCTATGGATTATAGTATCAGCATCTCTAATCTTGCAGACAAGCAATCTGAGGCCTAGAGAGGTTAGCTATTTTATTCATGGTCACACAATGGCAGAACCTGAATTTAAACTTGTGGCTTTCTAATTTTTGAACCAGGTTTCTTTTCAGGCTGCTATAATTATTTATGAGAAGGCAAAAAAATGCCAAAATTATTGTTTTTTAATTCCAAATACAGTGACTTGGGGAGGCTATTTAGAGTTATGATTTGAAGTTGAAAAAAAAAAAAATAACACAAATTAGGAAAGAGTCTTTAGGAGAACAGTCCATACTGGGAAAAAGGCCGACTTGTAATCAGAATACAACAGACTACCAGCGTGGGGCAGTATATGGGAATAGTTAATTGAAGTGAATGATGAAGGGATATATGTCCCCAAATTAAAACATTACTAGGACTTAAAATCCTGATTAGAATATTCAGTGCTGGGCACATATAACGCGATTGGCATATGCATATGGTGGTGCTGAGCACTGATGGGGGTTCATGGGGTGAAGACAACAAAGGGGAAAAGTAGATAGGGAGACAGAGCTGGTTGCTTTCGGGATTAACCTCAAATCATTCTCTAAAACTTTCCTTACAGTGGCAAAGGTAAAGCACCCGCCAATCAACGCAGGAGACACAAGTTCAACCCTGGGTTGGGAAGATCCCCTGGAAAAGGAAATGGCAACCCACTCCAATGTTCTTGCCTGGGAAATCCCATGAACAGAGGAGCCTGGAGGGCTACAGTCCATGGGGTCGCAAAGAGTCAGAGGCAACTGAGCAGACACACACTGCATTGAGACATACAGTTGACCCTTGAACAACATGGGTTTGAAGTTTTCATATCTGTATATACACAGAATTTTTTCAGTAGTAAATACTACAGTACCATTCCATCTATGGTTGAATCCATGGATGTCGAGGCACTGCAAATTTGGAGGGCCTACTACAAGTTCTATGGGGATTAAAAAAAAATTTTATTGGAGTATAGTTGATTTACAATGTTGTATTAGTTTCAGTTGTACAGAAGATATACAAATATTCACTATTTTTTAGATTCTTTTCTCATATAAGCTATTACAAAGTATTGAGTAGAGTTGCATGCACTATATATTGTGTGTACAGTGTGCTATATAGGTCCTTATTAGTTATCTATTTTATATATAGTAGTGTGTATATGTTGATATCTATGGGGATTTTGACTATACTGAGGATCTGCCTCTAACCCTCATGGCATTCAAGGATAACTTGTATTTGTGTTGTAGGCTGATGAATGGCGAAGTGTAACTGATGAAAAAAGGAGGATGGATATTCAGCTAGTATGCTCTAGTGTTAAACTATTTAAATACTCTTGTACTGGTAAATCGGAGAAGGCAATGGCACCCCACTCCAGTACTCTGGCCTGGAAAATCCCATGGGCGGAGGAGCCTGGTGGGCTGCAGTCCATGGGGTCGCTAAGAGTCAGACACGACTGAGCGCCTTCACTCTCACTTTTCACTTTCATGCATTGGAGAAGGAAATGGCAACCCACTCCAGTGTTCTTGCCTGGAGAATCCCAGGGACGGGGGAGCCTGGTGGGCTGCCGTCTATGGGATGGCACAGAGTCGGACACGACTGAAGCGACTTAGCAGCAGCAGCAGCAGCAGCAACAGATAAGGCAGAGAGGTTAAACTTATCCAAAGTTCCACAGATAATAAATTAGAAGAATCAAGTTTTGAACCCTAATGGTGTGACTCTAGAATCTACACACTAGTTTCCCTGAAATTAAAATTTCCCAGATGACTGGTAAAATAAATAATCTAGAATTTACAGCTAGAGGGAGAGAAACTGACAACTGCCTCTCTCAAGAAGAAGAGAAATTAAATAAAGAGTCGGACACGCCTGACGCGACTTAGCAGCAGCAGCAGCAGCAGCTGTACGGGTAAATGGGCACTGTCTTGAGCCGCTGGAGTGTCTCCCCAGCCCTGCCTGCTATGCTGGGCACTCTGGCCCTTCCCCGCAGGACAATTTCTTTCCCTCCCTAAAGTCCAGCACCTAAAGAGTTGACTAGCACAGCAGGAAGGCTCTGGGACACTGCCAGTTGCCCCAGCACTGATCCTAGTGTTTTGCAGTTATTACCCATTTAACATGCCAGAGTAATTAGTTGAATATGATAGGAAAAGTAGCCTTTTCTACTCCTACTCATGTTTTCCTATTCCTACAGCTCTCCCCATCTATTTATCTTCCATACATAGGCTCCCAAAGGAGAATAAAATATGACCTTGGAGATGATACACCCTTTCTCTTAACTTAAGGATGCCTCCAGGTATAATCGGGGCTTCCCGGGTGATGTTAGTGGTAAAGAACCTGCCTGCCAGTGGAGGAGACATAAGCGACGTGGGTGTGACCCCTGGGTCAGGAAGATCCCCTGCAGAAGGGAATGGCAACCCACTTCAGTATTCTTGCCTGGAGAATCCCATGGGCAGAGGAGGCTGGAGGGCTACAGTCCATAGGGGCACAAAGAGTTGGACACAACTGAGTGACTGAGAACGTATGCATGCACCAAGTATAGTCATTTCCCATCTCTTGCCCTATTTATGCTAACACTTGTGAATATAATAGAATAAGGACAAGCATTTTGGTTTTTACAATATTTGTGTCTAATTATAAATGGCTTTTAGAGTAATGGAGTCTAGGTTTCCCTAATAAATGTTAAACTATAAAAAAACTGGATCATGTGTCTATGTATGTATATCTATAGATACAAAGAAAACCCCATATTGATGGGTGTGTACTTATATACACATTCATATATACATATTCATTTTGGCTTGATGATTAGGGTTTATTTAAAAAGTCATAACTCCTAACAATATATTAATGTACTCTTGGCACAGTATTTCTTTAGGTGCGTATAACGTTTCTTATAATGTGACACCATTATTCCTTTGCATTTCTCCTTGAAGTGCGTTTGCCTTCTCTCAAAAGAGTATTTATGTAGTCAGATTCACTGTGAAAAGGGGATCTTTCTTTGCACATATTGTATGTAAAGCAGGCATGAACTCAGCTTTTGATTAAAATGTAGTTGTGTGGCCCTCTAGCTCAGCTTTAATTGCATTTAAAATTCCTTTCTGCACCTGTTCTGAAGATCGCAAACCAATATTAATAAAGTTGGCTTAGAGCAGTGCAGCACCCGAGTGGTAGGTTCTTGACAAAGTTATTTACCTAGCTAGAGTTTCATTTCAAAGTTAACATGATTCTGTGCTACTTGACTAAAGCACTCATCTGAAAACTGTTAGACACTTTAACCCAATTTAATTTATTCCCTGAAAGTTTAATCCCCTGCTGAAAAGAGTAGTTGCAAATTTTCCAGAGTCACAATCCACTGAAGTGAAAAATGTTTAATGACATCATAGGTACTGAACTTCAAGAGTTTAGTTAAAAATCTTCAGAATGTAAAACAGGGGGCAAGAGTTAATAGGATATTTTATATAGTTATATTTCAATCCTATTCCAAATCCTTCTAAAGCCCCTTGCATCTCTACCATTAAAGCTGTACAAAATGAGTTACTTAGACATCTCCAGTGAACAGAGGAGAAAAAACAAAACAAAACAAAAACACTTAAATTTTAAACCCTACAAGCAAATCTCTTCTGAGCTTTGACATTTAAGTGGCTCATTCAGTCATTTTAGATTTTATAAAACCCTCAACCAAACAAAGCAAATATTAAGCGCCAACCATCCACAGTGTCCTGTGTAGCTGTACGAGAAAGCAGCCCACAGGCCCAGCACAGAACGCTTTGGCACCCACGAAACAAACCCAGACTCGGTTCTGTACAGTTAAATTGTGCAACAGAAGTCTATTTATTGGTTATTAAAATATTTTTGGTCTGACTGCCAGAGAGTGAGGATAAAAACAGGGGAGGAGAGAAAATAAAATCAATTGACTTTGTTTTTGGCACAGTAGAAAGCATTTTGGTACTCTTTATAGTCTCCTAAAAATCTAATTATTCATTTGGCAGTTATACCTCTACAGCATAACTGGATAGTTGTTTTAAAATATGCAAAGCACAGATTTCAGATTTAATAGGTGATAATGATCGCGTTATAGCCTGTCAGGTCATGGCCTATTTGGCCTAGTTACAGAGATACTGCTTCACGGTTCAGTGCTTGAGAGCTGATGATGGCTCCAGGCCAACAAAGGTGTCGTTGACATAATAGAAAGTAAGGGTTTCTCTGGAACTCTGATGGGATGCTCTGTAAAGAATACATCAAAAATGTCATGGCTTAGAGAGAACCACTCTGATTGGGTCAATGGATGGTATTTTCCTATACTGTATCATTAAAAGAGAAAGGAAAGAGGAGAAAGAAAAGGAAAGTTTAAGTCTGTAGCTTAAATCAAGTTTCTTTGTAAAGTCATAATTTCACATTCTAAAAGCAGGATTATGTGTGAAAATCGCATTGTGTTTGGAGAATTACCACTTCAAAAGGACACCAGTGCACTGTTGCCAGAGTGACTTGGAATGCTACCGTTTAGGCAGTTCTCCTAGACGAGGGCATTTGCCTTAAGAGCTGGGATGTGAGCCTGTGGCCTGGCTCCAGAGCCCCTGCTTTTACCACTATGCCAAGACACCTCAAATGTGCATTTTTTCCTACATGAGTTGAAATTTTGAAAATTAAATTGTTTTGTACAAAATAACCACATGGATCCATATAACCATCTTGATGAGTTAAAAAAAAAAAGTAGAGCAAGTATTATTAACATCTACCATTTATTGAAATATTCACCTACATTTTCTCTAATTCTCAAAATAATGCTGGGGCAAGGTATCCATATCAATTTATAATGAGAAAATTGAGGTTAAGAGATTGTGGTTTTGAAATTAATTGCTATTTGGCCACAAAGCACCTTTTGTATTCATAGTTGAGTGTGCGGGTACCTGAGCACCTGGTGTGTAGTGAACACTGATATGCTATCCTTTGGGGGAATGATAATTCAAGTTACACTTGAAGTTCTGTATCTAGGGTTGAAGTATGAGGATAACTCTACTTGTTGCTTCTGTTGTTTAGTCACTAAGTTGTGTCTGACTCTGTGCGACCCCATGGGTTGCAGCACACCAGGCTCCTCTGTCCTCTGTCTCCTGGAGTTTGTTCAGATTCCTGTCCATTGAATCAGGGATGCTATCTTCCTATACCTGGTCAGGGTTAGTTAGCTCATGCCCACTCAAGGAGCTGAATCACCATGCATTCTCTTAAATTAGCAAAAGAGAGTATGGTGGTGGTAACAACCGAATAGTCTGGGAATTTTGACATGCAACCTGAATGTGGCTTCTTGGATGTGTGATTCAACAGAAGTTTCTTTGCCAGTGGGTCTTAGTTCCCTCCAGTCTGTCATTGGGTTATTGGTGTCTACATCCCAGGAAGGTTGTCAGAATTCAGTCTACTCACATAACATACTAATTTTTGATGGGAAAATAAATACTATGCAAGTGTTACTTTAAAAATCCTTCAGATTTAAACAAAAGAATGTCAGCCTCAGATTGATTAGTTAATCCACCAGGCATTTTTAAAAAACATTAGCGTCATTTAAACAAAATATGAAATGAAAGAGCCATAAAATGACAAAATTAAATGAATTTATTATAAAAAAATAGTAAGATAATTATACAAAATGCAAATTAATTATCTGTAAAATTATATTAAATAGTCTAAATGACTTACACAGCTATGATTTAGCATCATACAATAACATTATTCCCTCCACTGCTACTCAAGGCATTGCTTCCTTCACTCTGAAATTCAGGAACACAATTTCCCATTATCATCTTTGTCAGTTGAAAACTCTAGAACTTTATTATACAGTTATCTTCAGCACACCAATCCAAACTGAGGAACATTTTACAAATTAAGTAGCCTATAATCTTTACATTTTACAAAAATATAAAGGACGAGAAACAGAACAAAAGACTACTGAAGGGTCGTAACAACTGAATGCAATGCGTGGCATTGGAATGGGCCAGAAAGCTTAGTAAGTGTAAAAGTGTTGTTGGGACAATTTGATATTGTCTATAGATTACTAAAGTATTGGCTCCATGGTAAAGAACCTGCCTGCCAATGCAGGAGATGGGAGTTTGATCTCTGGGTTGGGAAGAATCCTGGAGAAGAAAATAGCAACCTACTCCAGTATTCTTACCTGGGAGATCCCAGGGACAGAGGAGCCTGGCAGGCTGCTGTCGGTGGGGTTGCAGAAGAGTCAGACGCAATTTAGTGACTAAATAACAATAATAGATTCAATTAGAAAGTATCAAGGTTAAATTTCTCGATTTTGATAGCTGCTCATATATAAAATGTAATATCTCTTAGGAGTTTAGAACTTCTTTAAGAATAAATGGGCATGATATCTCCAAATGGCACCAACACACAGACCCACACACACATATAAATATGCACATGCATGCATACAAACACATGCATTTACATAAACATATGCATGTGCATATGTGTACATATGAATGAAAGAGCGAGCAATAAAACAACATGTAATCAAATGGCATTGATTGGTGAATTTGGGTAAAGAGTACATGTAAGTTTCTTGCAACTTTCTGCAAATTGTAAATTATAGCTAAATTTTAAAATTGCAAAAATATGTAAACACAAATACTATTTCCTGTGCAAATTCCAATTAAGATGGATCATGCTTGCAGTCCATCTAAAGAACCAAGATTACTTAGCAAAAGATGATTTCACTTATAGAGGCATTTCTTGACTATTTAAAATCAGCCTCTACTTTGAAAAAAACCATATATATCATACCTTCCTTTAATACGATGTCACACTATGAAATAACTATTTTAACTGGAAGCAAATCACTGATACACTTGGAATAAGCTTTTAAATACAGTACGTCTTGCAATACCCCCACTGTCAATTCTGTTATGATTCTCAGTGTAAATTATAGCTCACATTTCCCTGGCTCTACTTTAGTAATCTGTATTGAGAATCACTGACTTTCAAGGCTCCATAGCAGGAGGGTGGCTCCAAAACAGTAGTATCTTTATCTAGGAGAGAGTATAAGATACTGACGCTGGTTATCTAGAATGAGCAGACATAGATAGATTTAGAGTGAGTACAAGGACTTCTCTGAGGTTAATTTTTGAAAGTTTAAAAAATCATAGTCACTGATCAAATGCTTGCTGATGGATTTACAGAACAGAAAATCTGACAAACTTTTGCTTTAACTAACCTTTAAAAAAAAAAAAATCTTCTGAAAATAAGAACTAACAAAATTTTCCTGGAAAACAAATATAACACACTGTTTCTTTTAGAGAATAAAGAATAATTCCCTTTGTGTTATCATTTGCTTAACTGAAAAACTATGACAACAGTCTCCTTGTTTTGGTTCCCTCTCTCCTCAGAATAGTCACTGTTCAGACTCAAGTCTTAGAAGGTCTGAGCCTAGGTTCATGCACTTAGTCAATCCAGGAGACCCCAGGCTGTAGTTGATTTGCACTGGCTACTGGCTCTTTGTTTTAGGGTTAGCAAATGATGGCAGATCTCCTTCCACAAAATTAAGAGCAGAGATAAGCCAGTTCCATACTTTGCAGTTGACACCCTTCCAGTTTTGGTAAACTCTGAGAAGATATAAGCTATCAGCTCTCAATAAAAGGAAGCTCTGGAACTCAAGAAGAGTGGACTAAATACTAGGAAGCCTTACCTATAGTTTTAACTCTGCCGCTAACCACCTTGGGAACGTTAGGTGAGTTACATCTGCTCTGTGAGACTCGGCTACCGAAGTCATGAAATGATTTTGAAGGTCCCTTTCAACTTCAGATATTTTGTGATTCTCTCAACAGTCATGGATTTTAGTGACACAGACAAAAAGCAAGTGTCATAAGTCATACTGTATTTATACTCTGTCAACTCTTAAACCAATAATGTCTTTAAGATTCCTATTTTTAATAACAATTTAATTTGCACTGTTAATGAATATTTTTATGGCTCAGTTTGAACCTTTGCAAACACATCCATGAAACTGGTTATATTGTTTCACATTTATAAAACCCCACTGGATTTTCCAAGCAAATGGACATTTATGTAAAGAAATAGACTAACACATGCCTAACTGCCTGTTTCAAAGCAATTATTGTTTGTCAATACAAGTGGCCACTCAAATACTGCAGAGAAAATGCCCCCCAAAGTTTGACTCTTGGTGAAGGAACTTCTGCATTTAGCATCCCATCAGCATTTTCTTTCATTTCTGTCTTAACATCAAATTTCTGGAAATTCAAGAGGGAAAATCCAGAGGATGGCACTCACTTTCCTGCCATTCAAGAGACCACACTCTTTGTTTCATTAAGCTTTTCTGATATTTGTAAAACTTCTAAAACACAGTTGTGTTCATATAGGCATTTTGCTCTTATTCACTTTTCACTTTGACTTAAATAATACTCACATTTATTTGGAGATTTTTGATGTGACAGTCCTGACTGATTATAATAACCTGTAGCATCCACTCACTTTTATTTTCCTAGAAAAATATCACCTTTTTCCTTGCATCACTGTAGATGTTTACAGAATTACACAAAGCCTCCATGAAGGCTTACAATACAAACACATTTATCTATGTCAGAAAATGAGCTGTTTATCTGCTTATGAGCTAAGCTCATCTGTGAAGGAATAGCATCATGTGTAGGTAGGCACTCCATTCAAACAGGCATTTATTCAGGCAGCTGATAATTGTAGAGCCCCTACTTGGAACCTGGGATTTTATGAACTGCAGTAACAATGACTAAGGTATTGAATAACCAATCCCAACCTCATGGAGATGACAGTTGAGAGAAAGAAGATAGATATATGGATATAGGTATGGATGTAGATAATAGTATTACTTTTATGAATAAATAGTACAAGGTGCTATAAGAAGATCAACCATTCCTATAGAAACAGAGTTTAGATTGGGCTAGAGGAGGTCAAGGGCTTCCCAGGGGGCACTGGTGGTAAAGAATCTGCCTGCTGATGCAGGGGACATAAGAGACTCAGGTTTGATTCCTGGGTTGGGAAGATCCCCTGGAGTAGGAAATGGCAACTCACTCCAGTATTCTTGCCTGGAGAATCTCATGGACAGAGGAGCCTGGTGGGCTACGGTCTGTGGTGTCGCAAAGAGTTGGACATGACTGAAGCAACTTGCTCAGCACAAAGGATAACTAAGAGTTAGCTACGCAAATGGTGGGGGGGCGGGGGGGGGGGGGAAAGG
>SJYT01060385.1:16842-52799 GCA_006410635.1 Cephalophus harveyi
CGGACCTTAGTCGGCAAAGTAATGTCTCTGCTTTTGAAAATGCTATCTAGGTTGGACATAACTTTTCTTCCAAGGAGTAAGCGTCTTCTAATTTCATGGCTGCAGTCACCATCTGCAGTGATTTTGGAGCCTAAAAAAATAAAGTCTGTGACCCTTAAGTGACACAATTCTGCCTGACTTCAGCACCAGGAATAGAGACAGCTGTCAGATGTCTTAGCTGCGCCCTCTAGTGGCATCTGGAGTGTTACCCAGCTCTTTTGAAAAGGATAATTAAACTCCCTCTTGGAATCGGGACGTTTGAGTGTGAGGACAATCAGGGAAAGGGGAGAGAGGAAATTCTACTCTAACAGTCTGTCTTTCTTTCAATTCTCCTGTGATTCCCTCCGTCCACAGTGTTCACAGCAGTTCACACTAATGCTGTGACAAGTCATTTTAAAGTACATTAAAGGTCAAGGGGATCTCAGAGCTCTCCTTGCATACACACTTGCATCCAGCCTTCCTATTGGGACTTCTCTTCCAGCATCCTCAGCCTCTTTGGACTCTGCTCTGTTCTCTCCATGACCCACCTCGTCTCCTCCTGTAACATAATCTGGGTGAGCATCCTTCTTTGATTTAGTGAAACTGTCCACTTAATCCCCTTGGTAACAAAAAAAGCCAAGTCCTTTTCCTTTGGGAATCTAGGCGTATCATTCAGTTTTACATCTGATCAACTTTAAAGGCACAGCACCTAAACCCAGAGGCCATCTTTTCCCTTGTGTGTGAGATCTCTTTGCCTAAGCATCCCCTTCCCTCAGCACTTGGCTCTTGGAGGTGAAATTCCACATGCTGTACTTTGAGAAGCTGGGAATAGACCAAAGTAAAATATAGGCTCCTGGTGCATCTGATTCCCACACTGGCTGTAATCAAATCAGAGATCTGCTTTTCCCAAGTGCTAAGAGTCTTACCTGGCAAAACAATGATCAAAGACTAGATGCTCATCTTCTCACCAGAGGGACTTTAGAAAAGAACAGATTGGTTTAAGACCTTTCAAGGGAATTGTTTTGTCATAGACATAGTGAGAAAGCTTGAAGTTCCCTCAGTGAGTTGGGTCCTCCCTGAGCTACACCCAAGTGCCATTGCGGGGCCTGTGGCTGTAGGCTGGATACTCTTTACCACATCTTGCTGGGCCCAAGGCATGATCTAAAGATACATGTTTACCAGTGTGGAAAGGCTTTACCTAACTCAAACTCCAGCATCACCATCCTGTGATAAAAGAGCGAGGGGTCAATTCTCTCTGTTGGTCTTCTCTGTTCTCAGTGGATTTGTTCCCCTTCAGGAGGCTGGGGATTTCCAGCTTACAGGGCTTTTATAGGAGTGTGGAGGGACTTTATTTCTAGGATCTGCATGCCCTTTTGTATTTCTCAGTTGTCTTTCTGCCTTGTCCACTCTGCACTTGGGAAGCTCTGAGCAGTGTTCATGTGCTGGAGTCTGATAAGAAAGAGGCCCTGGAATAATTCTGGAGTAAATCTAGGATATAAATGGTACCAGGATGACATTCCACTGTAACTGGTCTCTATCGCTTTCTTTATATAATGACTTCTTCCTCTGTCTATTAGAAGATTTTCAGATCAACCTCTGGATAATCAAAGGGTGTTGAGTAGAATATTGTCTCAAAACATCAAAGTGATTATTTCCTCAGGATTTTGAGCTTCAATTGGATAAAGTGAACTATGATGACTACTCGGTGTGTTCTCATATACCAGTGCTCTATTTGGGAACATATGTATGTATCGGTCACTGGAAATGGCATTGAAATGTGAGTCAGTCTTTCCTCATTTGGTCCATTTTAGAGAGGTCTGTACCTTGTTTGACTTTAAGAAGCTAGAAACATCCTAAAACCTTCATGTTACATGCCTTATTATGGACAATCACTCACATTAGCCTCCAATTCAGATAGAAAGACCCTGGATTTAACACAGTTATTCCTACATATGCAGTATTTGTCTTTTCTTTAAAGACAGCTAGATTTACTGATAAATTAAAATCTCTTTATAGATAATGAGAAAATAACACTGAAGCGGCTTTGTTTCAGCCAAGAAATAGCTTTTCAACAGGTTATTTTAAATGTTTTGTTTATTATTATGACCAGGTACTGGAGAAGGCAATGGCACCCCACTCCAGTACTCTTGCCTGGAAAGTCCCATGGATGGAGGAGCCTGGTAGGCTGGAGTCCATGAGGTCGCTAAGAGTTGGCACGACTGAGCGACTTCACTTTTGCTTTTCACTTTCATGCACTGGAGAAGGCAAAGGCACTCCACTCCAGTATTCTTGCCTGGAGAATCCCAGAGACAGAGGAGCCTAGTGGGCTGCCGTCTATGGGGTCGCACAGAGTCGGACACGACTGAAGCGACTTAGCAGCAGTATGACCAGGTACCCAGGGTTCCTCACATGGGATATTCCTTATACATTTTAAATGAACATATTGTAAAATACTAAACAAAGAAGTAACTTTTGCAATGCAAAGCTGGGTAAGGTAATCTGCAATTAAGTTTTGAGAGAATGGGTTAAGTAGGGTTATAGGGAATATAGTTTTTAATTTCTCATCAATGTTAATGTGTCTATATGTCAAAACTTATATGTGTATCTATCTATATAAAGTGTGCAGAAGGGAAGAGACAATATTTTTGTAAGATGAAAAATTCTGTTTCTCAGCAGCAGAAACAATAGTTCATGGCTCTTCTCAAGTCATGCTTTCCCCCTTGCAAGTAAGGAAACAAAAACATTTCCAAGATAATTTTCATGAGAGGACCCAAAGGGAGAAAAATCAAAAGGAAAACTAATTTTCATAGTTACACAAACTTGCGAGGTGCTCAATGACCCACGACTTAGATCCAGTCTCTGACACAATAATTTGAAGGGACTCGTTGGTGTCCTATGTGAAAAGTGAGCCATCCTGCATGGAATCATGAAAACTCATGGAATAACATGCCTAAAATTCTTAGCCACTTTTTCAAACTCATAGAAATGTACCATGTTTCTAGTTTTTAAGGATCATGTGGAATGTCCAGGCTGATCAATATATCTTCTCTTAACGTTATGCTAAAGATAAATTATTGCTTACATCTGCCAGCACTCAATTGTAACATACAGAATCAGTGTGATCTCCTCCCACCACCTACTGCTAAAGATGACCATAGAGATGTTGCAATTATACTCATTTCCATCACAGTTTGTTTGGCCCACTTGAGCAAATGTAATGTCTCCAGTGAGAAGATGGAGTTATAATAGCAGGGTGCATTCTGAAAGCCTTGTTTTCCTTGTCTTTGGAGTTTCATAACCTACCTCAGAGTGTTAGCTCTCAAGTGTTGAACTCATACTGTTTCCCCTATTTTTATTTCTGCTGCATATAAAATCATTTATCTTCACAAAAACCCAATGAGTGAGTTGTCATCTCTATTTTCTAGTTGAAAAAGATCTGACTGTTCAGGTTATTGGTAACAGATTCTGGGTTTAGCCCTGCGATCTCTGACTGCAAAGCCTGTTTTCTTCGTTTCCGGGCAATACAGCCTCTAGCAATGACGACGCCAGGGGAGAGGCTTGGGGTTCTTTTCCTGCTTTTCCACTGTTAATGCAGCATGGCTGCTGCTGGATCGCTGCTTTGTAGCAGAAGGAAATGATGTATTTTTGATGTATTAAAATACTAACCCATTTCCTCTGGCTTATCACATATAATACAGGCACTCTGAGAATTGTCAGTGAAGTGTAGGCTCTAAACTTGTAAGAGAGAAACCTCTGGGGGCCACGTGTTCTACCAAAATCTTGGCTGTGGCTAAAGAATCAATGAACCCTCCCTATTGAAACTAATGTAGGTAAGAATATAAACCGTGTATATAATTTATTGAGTGCTTACCCTATGCGAGGTAGTCCTTTCCTCAAGCTACAAAATGGAATAATACAGAAAAAAACATTCCCCAAAGGGGTTGCAGTCCTTTTTGGAAACACTATGAGAAAGAGCCTAGCATGGCTATGAGTATCTGCATGCTTTTCCCTAAACTAGTTAAGAAAAGGTCTGGAGAAAACACGAGCACATGTAGCTCACCTTGTGAGATTTCACAATACCTGAAGTGGAAAAATCTCCTCGCTTTTTTGGAGAGAGAGAAAAAAAAATCACAGAACAAAAGGAATTGAAAGATGAGTGACTATTCTGCCCCATGTAAGCCTATGGCCAGTAAAGACATTTTTAGGCATAGACTACTCAGATAGCTTATCCCATGTGAACTCTCTTTAAAAGGATCACACAAATCTATACAACTATAGAAATGAAAATCCAGAAGAGGGATGAAGTTATCTGAAGCAATAATGAACAGAAAAACCAATGGAAGGAAGGCTAAAAAAATAAGTCTGAGAAACAATGTAATGATTAAGGATCTGTCACAAAAGGTAACCCCAAAATAGAAATATGATACATTTATATTCTAGAATTCTATTTCCTATTTAATAAAGATGATATACCTTTATGAACTAAGAGCTATGCATCTCAAAGACATTGTTGATTGGAAAAATTGCAAAATGCAAATCATAAAATACAACACTAGTGATGCAAATATTTATACACGAAAAATAGTGAAAATGTTTAGGAACAATATACATCAAAAATTTGAGGTTTTATCTTTACAGAGAGAGGTGGGATTATAAGGGAGCAAGGGTTGATTATGAAGATAGGCTTTTAATTTTTCCTTCATAAATCTTCTAATGTTTAAATGCTTTGATAAACATATATTCATGTATAATTGTATATGATTAAAATAATTTTAAAAATAAAGGAAATACCCAGTGGAGTAATAAGCAGTAGCTATTTCACTTACCAGCAGTATTCTTGAACAAGTTCTTCTCAAGCTTCCATATCTCTGCCTGTAAGTTGAAAATAGCAATATTGTGTATGAGTCAGTGAATGAGTGTGCGTGTGTTTGTGGTTTAAATGAAGTGCAATCCCATATGTAAAATGCCAATTACAGTGTCTGAAGACAGTATGCCCTTAACCAATAGCAGTTGACAGTATGTGACATATATTCAATGTAGCAAATCATAAACTGCCAAAACGAAGTTGTAATCACAGAGCAAGGTCGTTTTGTTGATTATTCACTGATGAGAGATATTGCTTAAGCATCAGGTTATCCAGAATTTTTGTTTGGCTTAAATATTCATACAGTTGATGAAATAAATACATGATTTTCAAAGTAATTGAGATAATTTATATTGAACAGTAATAGATCAACAGTAAGTGTGAGGGCTGGTAGAAATGAAAGGCACCTTATTGCTCTTTTATAAAAAGAGATACACAGACCATCTGGAGGTGCCTCTAGTTGGAGATGTATATGTGAAAGAGGGACCTGTTTATATAAAATCTCGTAAGGCCAGGAGCATAGTTGAAGTGTTAGTGAAGTATCTCTTCCAAAAGTGATGTCTTTCAACAATATTTTAAAAGATAATATATATTGACATTAGGATTATAAGCCTGTAATGAAAAGATGTTAGAGAAAGCAATGTGAAAGCATAGCCCGGAGAGATAGAAGGGAGGAGCTAGACCAAAATGTCTCAACTCTTTATGTGCTTACGTCCCCACCAGTCAATAGCAGTCTCTTTTTTTCTAGCCCCCGACACAGGTCCTGCCCCAGACAAGCTCCCTTAATGTTAGATTCAAGCTCTGTCTTTGTTGGCTTGAAGAAAATGACCCTTGTCCTTGCACCTATTTTTGAATGTTGTCAAAAGAAACATGTGCTTTAATATGCATATTCCTAATAGTGGCACCCCACTCCAGTACTCTTGCCTGGAGAATCCCATGGATGGAGGAACCTGGTAGGCTGCAGTCCATGGGGGCACGAAAAGTCGGACACGACTGAGCGACTTCATTTTCACTTTTCACTTTCATGCATTGGAGAAGGAAATGGCAACCCACTCCAGTTTTCTTGCCTGGAGAATCCAAGGGACGGGGGAGCCTGGTGGGCTGCCGTCTATGGGGTCACACAGAGTCAGACACGACTGAAGCAACTTAGCAGCAATCATGGTAAGAGTCTATGATTCTCAGTGTTTCTAAAGCAATTAGACAACTCACATAATTTGTGGAAATAGTATGATTGGACTAGTGAGTGGGTCACTTCCTTTGGAGTGGGTGTTGGCCACATCTTAAAATTTTTATTTTTGAGGCATTGGCCACTTTAAAAAGTTAATTAATTTATTTTAATTGAAAGCTAATTACTTTACAATATTGTGGTGGTTTTCACCATACATTGACATGAATCAGCCACGGGTGTACATGTGTCCCCCACCCTGGACCCACTCCCACCTCCCTTCCCATCCCATCCCTCTAGGTTCTCCCAGTGCACCGGCTTTGAGTGCCCTGTTTCAAGCATCAAACTTGGACTGGTGATCTGTTTCACTTATGGTAATATACATGTTTCAGTGCTATTCTCTCAAGTCATCCCACTCTCGCCCTCTTCCACAGAGTCCAAGAGTCTGTTCTTTATATCTGTGTCTCTTTTACTGTCTCGTATATAGGGTCATCATTACCATCTTTCTAAATTCCATATATATGCATTAATATACTGTATTCGTGTTTTTCTTTCTGACTTACCTAACTCTGTATAATAGGCTCCAGTTTCATCCACTTCATTAGAACTGATTTAAATGCAGCCACTTTTCACTTGGAAAATTATATTCAGTTAGGAAGTATCTTTAGTGCTTTCACTGCTGTAGAAAAAATGACTCTTTGTAGAAAAAAGTTCACAGTGCATTGCCTTTTTGGAATTGAGTTAGTTAGCAATTGTCAGATTTTTCTTTGGGGCTCATTTTATGCCATAGTCTTCACCACCTCTGTCATCATTCTGATATACTGATGTGAAAGGATCTTTAGGTGACTTTTCAAAAGGAACTCTTCTCTTATATTTGTAAAATCAATGATAGAAGGTGCTCTAAGATTTTTTTTTAATATATTGTTTATTCAGTAAGGCTCAAAATCTATTTCAATTTTATGTGTACATTTATGTGTTTCAAAAATGAAAATTCTTCATATGTAAAGCAATATAATAGAGTGAGAAAGCCAAGAATTCTTGATTGCATCTGGGAGCAGATGTATTAAGATAGCTGTACTTCTTTTTCGTCTTACATCATTCCTTTACCACCACTAACACTTGCTTCAAGAAAGTCCTTAGTAGTTAATTTAAAAGTCAGGAGACTTCTTTTCAAGTGTTTATATACTTTTTTAACTTGTTACTTTTGTATTTCTTACAAATGCAAGAAAATTCATTTAATTCTCAACTTTTTCACATTCCTGTTTAGCCAATATATATCATCAAATTAAGTTAATCCTGCCTCTGAAATATCTTTTATATCCATTTTTTTCTTTCTCTTTTTCTCTGCCATTGCCTTGGTTCAGGCTCATTTACTTTCTCAAAAGGAGTATTACAATTTGCTACTTAACTAATTATTCCCTCAAGGTTTCTCCCTACAAAACTACCTTTCAATGTCCAGTCAGTGATTCTTTTAGAGCCAGGATGATCTAATTAAAAGCAAAATAAGACAAAATTTAATGTCTCCTCATTATCTATAAGATTAATTTTAAATGCCTTCATAAATTGACCCTCGAAACTTCACAATTTGACCCTAGCTTACCTTCTTTGAAGCAAAAAGCAAAGGAGAAAAGGAAAGATATACCCACTTGAATGCAGAGTTCCAAAGAACAGCACTAAGAGATAAGAAAGAGAGATAAGAAAGCCCTCCTGAGTGATCAATGCAAAGAAACAGAGGCAAACAATAGAATGGGAAAGACTAGAGATCTCTTCAAGAAAATTAGAGATACCAAGGAAACTTTTCATGTAAAGGTGGGCTCAATAAAGGACAGAAATGGTATGAACCTAACAGAAGCAGAAAATATTAAGAAGTGGCAAGGATACACAGAAGAATTGTACAAAAAAAGATCTTCATGACCCAGATATTCACGATGGTGTGATCACTCATGTGGAGCCAGACATCCTGGAATGTGAATTCAAGTGGGCCTTAGAAAGCATCACCACAAACAAAGCTAGTGGAGGTGATGGAATTCCAGTGGAGCTATTTCAAATCCTGGAAGATGATGCTGTGAAAGTGCTGCACTCAATATGTCAGCAAATTTGGAAAACAGCAGTGGCCACAGGACTGGAAAAGGTCAGTTTTCATTCTGATTCCAAAGAAAGGCAATGCCAAAGAATGTACAAACTACTGCACAATTGCACTCATCTCACATGCTAGTAAAGTAATGCTCAAAATTCCCCAAGCCAGGCTTCAGCAATATGTGAACTGTGAACTCCCTGATGTTCAAGCTGGTTTCAGAAAAGGCAGAGGAACCAAAGATCAAATTGCCAACATCCGATCGATCATCAAAAAGGCAAGAGAGTTCCAGAAAAACATCTATTTCTGCTTTATTGATTATGCCAAAGCCTTTGACTGTGTGGATCGCAATAAACTGTGGAAAATTCTGAAAGAGATGGGAATACCAGACCACCTGACCTGCCTCTTGAGAAATCTGTATGCAGGTCAGGAAGCAACAGTTAGAACTGGACATGGGACAACAGACTGGTTCCAAATAGGAAAAGGAGTACGTCAAGGCTGTATACTGTCACCCTACTTATTTAACTTATATGCAGAGTACATCATGAGAAACGCTGGGCTGGATGAAGCACAAGCTGGAATCAAGATTGCCAAGAGAAATATCAGTAACCTCAGATATGCAGATAACACCACCCTTATGGCAGAAAGTGAAGAGGAACTACAAAGCCTCTTGATGAAAGTGAAAGAGGAGAGTGAAAAAGCTGGCTTAAAGCTCAACATTCAGAAAATGAAGATCATGGCATCTGGTCCCATCACTTCATGGGAAATAGATGGGGAAACAGTGGAAACAGTGTCAGACTTTATTTTTTGAGCTCCAAAATCACTGCAGATGGTGACTGCACCCATGAAATTGAAAGATGCTTACTCCTTGGAAAAAAAGTTATGACAAACCTAGACAGTATATTAAAAAGCACAAACATTACTTTGTCAACAAAGGTCCATCTGGTCAAGGCTATGGTTTTTCCAGTGGTCATGGATGGATGTGAGAGTGGGACTGTGAAGAAAGCTGAGCGCTGAAGAATTGATGCTTTTGAACTGTGGTGTTGGAGAAGACTCTTGAGAGTCCCTTGGACTGCAAGGAGATCCAGCCAGTCCATCCTAAAGGGAATCAATCCTGGGCGTTCATTGAAAGGACTGATGCTGAAGCTGAAAACCCAATACTTGGGCCACCTGATGCAAAGAACTGACCCATTTGAAAAGACCCTGATGCTGGGAAAGATTGAGGGCAGGAAGAGAAAGGGATGACAGAGCATGACATGGTTGGATGGCATCACTGACTCAATGGACATGAGCTTGGGTAAACTCCAGGAGTTGGTGATGGACAGGGAGGACTGGTGTGCTACAGTTCATGGGGTCACAAAGAGTTGTACACAATTGAGCGACTCAGCTGAACTGAACTGACCTTCTTTTTGTTCTGCCAACATCTTGCAACTTCTGTTTATCCTTCCTGTCAATTCTCCCTGAAGTTCAGAGATAAGGAACTATTTTCCATTCTTATATTTGACACGTTCTTTTTCAACTTTTTACTTTTGCGTAGTATGTTCCTTATACTTAGAGAACTTCTCTAGCCTGTTCATTATTGAAGTCCTAAACCTTTTTTCTTTTTTTTAAATCTCCCAGATCTGAGTATAATCTCCTCTGTTGTATATTCTCTACCTTTTAACTTTGACCCTAAGAATATTGTACATTGTGTTGGTCACATCACTATACTTCTTGCTTAACTGATCTCACTTTTAGATTGTGAACATCTTGAAAGAAAGGACCACATCTCATTTCTCTTTATATTCCTGTTATTTTACTCAATATTACCAGAATCACACTATACAGTTATTGAATTAATAAAGCAAGATGAATCGTGGACCCTTCCTGATTTTTCATGACCGAAACTCTCCTAGACATTGCCTTGCTTCTCTCCTAGCCTAAAGGAAAGGGAGAGGAAAGGAGAAATAATAGTCATGGCAGTGCTCTTGATTATAGCCTACTCTGATTCTGTACCCAAACTCAGACATTGCAGAGGCCTCTTGACTGTACCACTAGAAGCCTTTCACATCACACCATTGAGGGCTAATAAATTCATTGCATTTGGTCCTTGAGCAGTTGAAGTTCTGCTCATGTTTTCTTCATCTGAATTTTGCTAACTACTCAATTTGTCATGTGTTTAGGTTGTGGTAGCAGCCTAAATACTTTGGAAAGTATATGTGTGTGCTTAGCCACTTCGGGCTTCCCTGGTGGCTCAGATGTTAAAGAATCTGCCTGCAATGCAGGCAGCCTGGGTTCCATTGTTGGGTCAGGAAGATCCCCTGGAGAAGGAAATGGCAACCCACTCCAGTATTCTTGCCTGGGAAATACTGTGGACAGAAGAGCCTGGTGGGTGTGCTATGGTCCATGGGGTGGCAAAGAGTCAAAAACTACTGAGAGACTAATACTTTCACTTTCTTAGTCGCTTCGGTCATATCCAACTCTTTGTGACCCTATGGACTGTAGCCTGCCCCCCGCCCATCCAGGTTCCTCAGCCCATGGGCTTCTCCAGGCAAGAATAATGGAGTGGGTTGCCATGCCCTCCTCCAGGGGATTTTCCCAACCCGGGGATCAAATCTGCCTCTTACAACTCCTGCACTGGCAGGCAGGTTCTTTACCACTGTGCCACCTGGGCACTATATATATATATGTATCCTATATATATATATACGTTTTTAAATGGTTTGCTTTAGGTTTTGGGGTATGTATTAATAAAAGGGAGATTTTCTTATAAAGATACCCAGATCCTGTTGTCTGTTATTCATTTACATAAAATATTACCCTGTGGAATTCAGAGGTAAAATGTTTGAGGATGATAATAGTTAGAAAAACTAATATTGAACACTCATCGTGTCCAGGTACTGTCCTTCTGTGCTTTTAATGGACTGTCCAGTTTAATTCTTCAAACAGCCATGTGAGGAAAAGGGATATCATTTTTCTACTTTGTGGAAGAGAAATACAAAACGTACACAAGTCAAGCAACTGGCCCAGATCATACAGCTGTGAAGGATCATAGCCTGCATTGGGATTCAGGGTGTCTGACTCCAGAGCTTACACTCATAATTACTACAGCTGTGGAGAGTATAATTTAGATGTAAATTTCTATTCTGCCTGAAAATCAGAGGTTGTTCTGCTGTCAGAATCTTAGCATCCTGTTAAATGGATTCATTTTTTTTCCCCTTGAAACCTGCCACTTCCTTTTTTTTTTTTTCTTTCTCTTTTACTCTCTATATTCTGCTGGTAAATGCACTCTAAGTCCCTTTTACTTCTTTAGGACAGTTTCATTACTGCTTCATGAGCGAGTGCACCATGGATTCATCTCATTATACTCTCTCTCCTTGATGAACTATGTTGTTGCTGAGATACAAGTGCCAAGCCGTTATCAAATACATTTATTCTTTTTGCCACCCAAAGAATGGGAAATTATCTGTGTAATTTGAGAGACTGGGATATGTATGTCTTTCTTTTATACTAAGAATAAATATAGAGGCTTCAGTAAGAACAAAGGCAATAGAATTAGGCAAATACAGATTTGGATGTTTGACCAATCAATTAGATTCCGTCAAAACAAAACAAATACACAGGCCAAAATAAACTCTAAAATCAAAAGGTCTGTACTACTCTTATCAATTAGCATTTGTTTTACTAGATCACATTTAAATCTGTTAATGGAAAGATTGTCTTATACAGTATGTTTTTTGCCAATAATAGGTGATCATAAACAAGTTATTTTGTTTTGACCAGAAAAAAATATTCTAGAGTCTCCCTGCAAAACTAACTTTTCTTATGTGACTGTGGCATGGACTACCAAAAGTCTGTAGAATGTCAGTTGATGTATTTCTGAGAATCATAGCATTTTAAAGCTTATGGTGATTTCAAAGTAAAAAGGTAACATAATCCTTTGTAAAATTTTATTTTAAAAGTGTTTGGATTTTGGCACTGAGAGGTAATTCAAACATAAATCACACTAAGGTACTTTGCTGTATTCATGTTATGTGGCCCTTTTCAAAGTCAATGTTTTTATATAGTCTTTCTGTCATGTTTAATGGTTTTTATCCACCTCCTCTCTCCCATCCTTGTATAAAAATAGCAGTGGTATTCAATCACAGCTTAATAAGCATTGGCCACATGCTGAAGGTACTTGAATCCGCAGCCACTGAAAGAGGGCTTGAATCTGTGTTACGTGTTCTCAGATAGAGGGTTGTAAACACCATTTTTCTGTTCCATTTTCAGGTCACATGTGCCAATTTAACAAACGGTGGGAAGTCCGAACTTCTAAAATCAGGAGGCAGCAAATCCACACTAAAGCATATATGGACAGAAAGCAGCAAAGACTTGTCTATCAGCCGACTCCTGTCACAGACTTTTCGTGGCAAAGAAAATGATACAGATTTAGACCTGCGATATGACACCCCAGAACCTTATTCTGAGCAAGACCTCTGGGACTGGTTGAGGAACTCCACAGACCTTCAAGAGCCCCGGCCCAGGGCCAAGCGAAGGCCCATTGTTAAGACGGGCAAGTTTAAGAAAATGTTTGGATGGGGTGATTTTCATTCCAACATCAAAACAGTGAAGCTCAACCTATTGATAACTGGGAAAATTGTCGATCATGGCAATGGGACGTTTAGCGTTTATTTCAGGCACAATTCCACTGGTCAAGGGAATGTATCTGTCAGCTTGGTACCCCCTACGAAAATAGTGGAGTTCGACTTGGCACAACAAACCGTGATTGATGCCAAAGATTCCAAGTCCTTTAACTGCCGCATTGAGTACGAAAAGGTTGACAAGGCTACCAAGAACACACTCTGCAACTATGACCCTTCAAAAACCTGTTACCAGGAGCAGACGCAAAGCCACGTGTCCTGGCTCTGCTCCAAGCCCTTTAAGGTGATCTGTATTTACATTTCCTTTTATAGTACAGATTATAAACTAGTACAGAAAGTGTGCCCCGACTACAACTACCACAGCGACACACCTTACTTCCCCTCCGGATGAGGACGGACACGTGGGTGAGACTGAGGCCTGAGGAATTCCAGGCCATGTGACAGGGCTGTCACCTCAAGAAGAAGGTCCCATCTGTTGCCTGGAATGTGTCTACACTCTGCTGCTCTCGTCAACTGACTGCAAATACGCTCGTGGAAAACCACCTGATGTGATTTCTGCCCAGTCAGCTTCATCTCTTGGTATAGTCGCAAAATCACCACAGATTCTCAAGCCACACCTGAAGACACGCTCTCACACATAGACATACACCAACACACGCGCGTACACATTTCAGCCGGCGTCTGTCATGATTCCTGTTGAGAGGGCTTTCATTGTCTGCCTCATAATGGTTCAGGAGAAACGATCATCAAGCAGAAGGATTAACTAGACAGTGAATGGTTTTTAGCACTTGCTGTTATGGAAATCTCTCTTTAATGTCTTGAGTACATGCTAATCAATAGTCCCCACTCATGCATTTCTACTGCTTGGAGTAGCTGTACTGGTAAATACTACTGTAGGAGTATAATGCTTGTTAAAATGGAAAAAAAAATGTGTTTTTAAAACTCAGTATTCTTTATTTTATGAACACAACAAGTGTAGTAATTTTTTCCAGCATT
Organism: Cephalophus harveyi; assembly: GCA_006410635.1. Taxonomy (NCBI): domain Eukaryota; kingdom Metazoa; phylum Chordata; class Mammalia; order Artiodactyla; family Bovidae; genus Cephalophus; species Cephalophus harveyi. The sequence continues at coordinate 30,582 of SJYT01060385.1, forward strand.
CAGTAGGCACATTCAAGGTGATCCAAGATAGCTCTTTTTTCTATGGAGGGAGCCTGTTCTCAGTAAAGATGAGCAAACATTTGGAATTTACATGTGGGCAGACACTGGACTACAGCTTTCGTCACCAGTCATTGGACTTTTGCAAAGTCGAGACCAGCTAAGGCTGCTTAAAGCAAGTTCTGATCATTATATAAGAAGGGAAATGCCTGACAGACACCATGTAAGTTATAAGTGTCTGTCTTATCTTTACTAAACATACTGTAACAAATTCAATATCCTAGTCTTCATTTGTATGAATGGTTTGTATTGTACATAGTTTAACCAAGTGTAATTTGAGCTGCTTATTAATATTAACTTGTACTTGTCTCTCTGCTTGTTATTGGTTTAAAAAGAAAAAAAAAAGGATATGAGGAATCCATTCAATCGATGTAGCTGTGAACTCCATTAAAAAGACAAACTTAATGTACAAAGCATTTATTCAGCTCAAGTATTGTTGAAACCTAGACATATACAACATTACAGTCTGTCTGTATTTAGATATTTTATTTCTGGACAAAATGAAATGTATATAAAAATAAAATGCTTAAAGTTGAGTTTCAATATGTACTTGTGTAAGATGATGATTTAAATGGTTCTGACAAGAAGAATGTGCTGGAAGACACTCATGGTTTTGCATCTCATGTCTCTAAATTTGTATAGGACTATCTAAATTGTTATTAGTTACCTAGTCAAAACAACTTAGGAGTCTCAGTCTTAAGCCTGGGAAACAGTTGTGGCATTCAGTATTACACACATTTTTGGTTGTTTTCATGCTAGTTGTTCAACAATACCAAAAAAATCAATGAACATAAAGAGATAATTGCGGTCTCCTGAATTAATTATAGCTAGTTGTTTTTTAATTTTCCTGTACAGCATCTTTATTTAGTAGGATGTTTAGAAGGTATTTTTTTTTTTCTTAAAAGAAAGCCAAGATGTCTGAAGATTGTGGCTGATTTCCCCTGATTCTACCATATCGACTCAACGGAGGAAATGACAATAGTAGAGGAGGGCTTTGATGCTCAATTTACGTATCGCAAAAGGGATCAATTTATGTATAAAGCATTATTTTGGGGCATTAAACTTTATTTTTAAAAAGTAATTATGGTATACAATCCCAGCATAATAAACAGAAGAAAAAATACGTTAAGGTAATATCCCATATTTAAGGTCACAAACTGGGGATTGAGATATGAAAAGTCTCAAAGGTTAACCAAAGAAGTCAAATTAAGAACATTCACTCATTCTCATCTTCCCTTCATGCTACAGAGGAATAAGTATGTTTCATATAGAAAATGATACAAGTACTACAGGGAACCCCATACTATAGAGTTCTAAAGCAAGAACTCAGTAACTGGTTTGACTAAAGAGAGCCTTCAATTGCCAATTAAAGGCAAATCATTCTGTTCAATGTCCATCTCCCAAATCCCTCCAATATAGCTAGACAACCATTTATATCAATGTGCCAATTAATTTGCCATGGGATTTAGAAGCTAATGTTAGAACAGACTTCCTTGGTGTGATTGGCAGGAAGAGCTTCTTGAGTCCCAGCTGTATAACATATTTTCCACAGATAAATCTTACTATTCAGGGGTTTATTTATCAAAATGATCATTTAAGAGTTAACTCTCTCTTAACAAAAAAGAGAGTAAATCAGAAAGCAAAAATCTTTTATTTTTTTATCATTTGATTAGTGGCCTGTGACTTTCATTATGTGGTCTAATCTGCCCTGTGATCCAACATTCAAGATGAGAAGAAAATATGCTTCAGTCTTCACCCATCTGCCCTACTTTCAAAGTCCCTTTGAAATATTGCTTTTGTTTTTATGAACATATAGAATGCAGCAAATAAAGCATTGAATTATTTTTTCTGTAGTTTTTCTTTAGAAGAAAACAAGAGAAAACTTCTAATGAAGATTTCAATTTTTAAAAATCCAGACTTTTAGAATTCTTTTCAGGATCTGTACTCACATATCACTAACACCTCCATCTGTGGTATACATAAGTCATGATGACATAGAAGTAGGATTCAAAAGATAATTTACTTGTATGTATCTAATATACTCTTTCTGTTTTAGATAAGGAACTGGATGATGGACTGTGATGAATATGAAGGTTCAAAGGTTCAGATGAAAAACTTATACTAGGCCAACTTGTTGCCTCAACAAAATGGTTATTTAAGTTTTAATTATGCTAAAAAATCATTTGTTATTTGGAAAAAATAAATTTTAAGCTATACTAAAGAAATTGCTTTTTCTTACCTTTGCTAAGGTATAGGGAAAAAAAAAAAAAAACACGTCAAGGTGGAAGTAGATAATATCTGATGCAAACATGGGTTTGTCGTCACCTATTGTTATTTTCAGAAGCATTTTAGTATAATTGAAATTATTATAAAGAAATGATTATCGCAGTGATATTGGCTCATGAAAGGAAAATGATACAAGTTACCGCTTTATACAGTTATGATGAAAACAATGAATTGTCATGGTATGGTTTCAATTGGGCATCTTGGGTTCACTGACTCTTGTGAGAATTTCTCTGCATGAGTAGAAAGGGCATAACTGTTAATAGTACAGTACTAAATTCTGGAAGTCATTATTCTGAAAGTAATAGAAATACTTGTTAAACTTAAAACTGTGGACAGGAATCTTCAGGTTCCTACATTGCAGCAATAAACTGTAAGCCATATTTTTGCACAGAATAGATTAAAACAATCATAAGAAGCCTGAGAAAGTGTTTGTCTTTTCCCTTTTCCCCACTGCTTTACATGTAAGAAGCAGCTTAACCAATATGAACAGTTGTTTGGAAAAACAATTTACATCTCCACCATCGACTCTGAATGCCAAGTTTTAGCCTGAAGCAAAATCAAATGTCTGTTTATTAACTTCTGAGAGATTAGGTTGATGTACTAGTTTCAGACATTTACTGATATTTATTCAATTGGCCTATCTATTTTATCTTTACACTTTTATTCAAATGAAAATCAGTAGATGCATTCAAAAATTAAAAATTTGAAAACATTAATTTGCATAGAACTGTTTACTATTTACTTAGTTTCTAGGTGACAGGAATTGAGGATTTTAACAGTCAGAATTGAATCCTAAACAGCTGATTGCTAGGTCAGGTTTGTCCCATGCATATCAAAGAAGGATTTCAGGGCTGGGGAGCAACGGCAATAATCCTTCTCAGTTTAAAATTATGATGTAGCATTAATTTTTATATCCTGTACCATCAAATATTTTTAGGTAACAAATTTGCGATTGCTTTTATTTTTGCTAGAATGGCAAACAGCAGACATCCCATGAGAGTTTTAGCTTCAGTGTTTGTGGGAACAAAGTCTAGAGGAATCGCCTACAATTAGGAGACTACTACTGCCAAGTAACTGGCCAAGTGTCCTGAGTGTGATGAAAAACAGTTTAATGTTTATAATTCTGCATTTACAGGATCATGCTTTTTATTACTGCTGGATTGCAGGATGACTCTAAAGGCCCTAAAAGTGATGGATGAGAAGGCTTAGAGACTTCCTTTCTGTGGCTGTAGTGGTTGTCACTGTTGGAGGTGCCAAGAGTACATTCTCCTAAAGTTAGACATATAGCCAAAGCTCTGTTCACATCCTCCTCACCTAGCAAGTGCTGGGTTTCTGTTTGCTAATTCTAAGGGCCCTAAATAGATCATTGGAGTTACTTATTTCTGATACACAAATTCCTTGATTCAAACATAGGAATAAATTTGGCCATGGAGATAGTGACTGTTTAAAGAAATACTGCTAGAAAGTTGTAGAAAGCCTCTATTGTCAAATAAGTATTAAATCTATCTATATACCTATCTATCTATATCTGAATCTACTATTTTTTTTACTGCCAAAATTCACTTTGCCAATTTTCTGCAATCCAGTTTTATTATTATAATGAATTTCTTTTCTGCATTTTATAAAAGCTTTCAGTAGAAGGTGAAAAAGAAGCCTCCTCGGAGTCATAATGCCATCTTCTCTCAATCCCCCTCTTGATGGTACAAGTTGCCAAAAGTTCAGAAACAACAGGAGTAAAACCGATAAATCCTTAAAGTAGTGATTAATAAAAGTTTATTGGGTACACACCAAAAGGATAGTTTGCAAACTGGAAGTAGTCAAACCAAAACACAGACCGAGGCTCAGGAGGAGTGCATTGTTATAAAGCAGCTTCTGTAGTGAGACAGCAGTGACTTCGTGTTTAGTATAAGATAGTAGTCCAGTTTTTATTCTTTCATATGTGGCTCTCCAGGTTTCCCAACACCATTTATTGAAGTTTTTTTAGTAAAACTAAATGCTGCTGCTGCTGCTAAGTCACGTCAGTAGTGTCCGACTCTGTGCAACCCCATAGACAGCTGCCCACCAGGCTCCTCTGTCCCTGGGATTCTGCACGCAAAAATATTTCAGTGGGTTGCCATTTTCTTCTCCAAAACTAAATGTGGACTTACATAAATTCAAGTTTCCCTCAAGTGGTTGCTACAATTCCAAATTATCCAAAAGTTCATCCGTTTTCCAAAAAGTCACACAATTCTGATCCACAGTGGATATATGTACAGAACTCAGGGGTTTTCTGAGGGAGGTGGAATCCATCTTTGCATTCAGATTCCCTACGAGGTCATTACTTCAAGGGGACCTGTATTTCTTAAGAGCTGTTCCAAAACACAGGGACTTATGTTTTTCTCACTTTTGAACAGAATAGGGCACTTACCAAGAAGACTTAACAAACAGGTATGCACAATAAAGCGGGAGAGCTCAAAATACAAAGGTCGTGGAGCCTGGACCCAGGAGAGAATCACCCTCAAATCCCAGAGTGGGCAAGAAAGCAGGGAACTCAGTGGACACTGTAGGTACCAGCATGAGTTGGCTCACCAGCCTCCTCGGAGTCATAATGCCATCTTCTCTCAATCCCACTCTTGATGGTACAAGCTGCCAAAAGTTCAGAAACAACAGAAGTAAAATCGATAAATCCTTAAAGTAGTGATTAATAAAAGTTTATTGGGTACACACCAAAAGGATAGTTTGCAAACTGGAAGTAGTCAAACCAAAACACAGACCGAGGCTCAGGAGAAGTGCATTGTTATAAAGCAGCCTATGTAGCGAGACAGCAGTGACTTTATTCTTCCTAGTGACTGGCTATAGATTTGTATTTTCTTCAATGATGGGAAATTAGAGTTTGTTCCCTCATATCAATATTGGGAAACAGTTTTTAAGTTTTGCCTACAATTTCTAGAGCCATAAGCATGAAATGACCCAGGACGAGTTAGTGTTGCGAAATAAGCGAACATAAGCTTTGTTTGGATGACTTAAGGGGCTTTATCCTCTCACAGAATTTTCAAGGCTGGTCTCTATTGGGGTTTGATTTTAACAAGAAAAAAAAAAAAAAAAAAATGGCTCCTACCTGCCTTAATGAAGACAGTGCCTACCACCTCTATTGTGAGAGAGGATCCCAGCAAGCCCTTGCCCCTCAGTCTACCAGCTTTAAAATTAGCAAATGAGCTTGTTTCACACAAAGTCTGGCGCTTTTCAAAGGGCTGCTTCTGTGCTGGGTGCTGTGGCAGGTGAGCCCTATAAAAGTGGCTTCTCAGTCCCCACTGTCTGTAGGTCTTGCGCTCATGGGCTTGAGCTCCCTCCAGATTTTTCCAAGCGAGGCCTTCTACAGGCTTATCTCTCAGGTGTTCTCATAGTTAGCTCACCCAAACTGGAGTAGAAGCCCTTCCTTCCTCAGAGAGACCTTTTAGGTTTTGAGCTCACTCAGATTGGGGGCTGCCATGGCAAGACCACATCTCAGCCTTTCCCACCACTGCTAATATGGTTTCCATCTATCTGTTCATATTACCTGCAGGAGGGGCCCACTAGCTTTGTTTTTTTTCCTCCAGAGAAAACTGTTCCCTATGCAGACTCAGTTTGTGCAAGGGAGGGGTAGCGGTCAGGGGTTTTCTGTGTTGCCGTCTGAGCTGCAGCGCCTCACACGTTTTGTGGAAGGAGAGTCACGGTTATTCTGTCTTCCTTTCTTCACCCACAAGAGAAAGGATTGTAAGTTTCTGATAATGGCGAGTGTTTGTTGAACACTTAAGGATGAGCCACTGACTTGTCTACGTGTCCCCTCAACCTCACAGCTTGTTGAAGATATAGAAACTCTTTTTTGGCCTCACTGCAGTTAAAAAGTGCGCTTGGAGACTAAGTAACTTCACCCAATGTAGTACAGACCCTAAGCTATACATCTAGGAGTCAAACCCCGCCTTCATGACTCCAGAGTCTGACTTGTGAACTGGTACTTCTCTCTGTTACTCTGAGTTCTTATTTTTCAAATTGTGGTGAAAAAAATCTTGGTATTTGCAAAATCACCATGCCTATTATGAACATACAGCATGCTTATAAAAAAAGATGAAGAATTCATTGAATCTGTTTTTCTTCAGCTGCTTGCTGTTTCTCTTACTGCTTCAGGACCCTGAGACTCCTAGGCTGGTTCAGCTGGCTCCAAGGGCCAACCAACTCGCGGTGGGAGCCAGTGTGGTCCCCCAAAACAGAGAGAGAGAGAGAGAGAGTGTGTGTGTGTGTGTGAAGTCATTTTGATTTGAAGCCAGGGAGTCTTTGAGCTTGCTGAGTAGGGAAGTGGTAGGTCAGGGATGAATAGAGCTGAAATGTAATTTTGAGTTACCCAATCCCTGCATTAGAATCTCATTTCAGGGAACTCCTACGATATGTTTAGGAAATTTCAGATCATGGCTTCCATCTTTCCTCAGAAATGAATCAAGTAACTTCATTTTTTTTTTTTTTTTAATATAAGCTACCTTGGTAAAGTTTACTTTTAGTTTTTTGGCCAGCTGCGTGGCATAGAGGATCTTAGTTTCCCAACTGAGGATTGAACCCAGGCTGTGGATCATGGAATCTTAACCACTGGGCCACTGGAGAAGTTCCTAATACGGGGTTTCAGTCACCTTTCTGTGTCATTTCTTAATATGGCTTTTTGCCTTTCTGCTCTGGGCTTTAATTCCTCCCCCTCCTCCCCCTCCACCCACAAAGGGAAAACAACACATTTCATTTTCTCTCTAAAGCTTAGTGGATGGAGAGATTGGGAAAAATTGCTCAATCTACTTTTCTGACATACTTTTTCCTTTGCCACATCTTATTCTTGAAACAAACACATGGAAACATTGTAACCATTTTCCTGCTTTAATTCCTGGATCCACCTGTAAACACACAAACAGGGACTAGAATACTCTTTCTACCCTGGCCCTCTGCCTATTGCAGAAATGTGTGTTCCATTTTTTCCCCCTCTTACTCATGTTTTGCTCATGTTCAAAACTAATATTCTTTAAGAGAACCTGTAAGTGTGAAGGCAAGTTATACTCCATGGGTGTGACTGGGCTCCAGCTGAAATTCTATCATGTTACAAATTTATGAGCCCTCCCTTCATTGCTAACTGAACCTTAGCTCTTACCTTTTCATTTTCCCACAGATTTTAGAGAAAAAAATCAAATATATCATTAACACTTGCTTAAGTCTATAATATTTATAATATTTTACTCTGCATAAGTCATGAAACTAAAGGATAAGTTGAGTTTGCAAATGTGGTTCTTCATTCTTTAGTTCACAAGTTTTTCCTCTCCTTTCCTTCCTTCCTCCCATCCTTGGTATTTGTCAGGTATTACTCATTCAGGGCCTTTTGAAGTATGTGCTCCCAACCCCTACATATACTCATTTGCACCTTTGGAGCACGTGGGCTTTTCTTGACTTAGTCAACTACAGCTTTCCACAATTAGTACTCTGCTGCTCCTGCAAATTTATTTTTGAAAATTTAGCAGAACTAGTGGGTTTGACCAAAGAGAAGGAAATTTTTTTTGTTGCTTTGATTAAGCTGGAGTTATGCATATAAAAAGGGAGGCCTTGGAGAATTAGACCACAAATTTTTGTATAATAGAAAAAGTTAAGATTACAAAGAAACTGTCCCTTCATACTCATTACTCACACTCAGAATAGGTGTTCCTTATACATACTATGGACTTCCCTGGTGGCTCAGATGGTAAGGTGTCTGTCTACAATGCGGGAGACCTGGGTTTGATCCCTGGGTCGGGAAGATCCCCTGAAGAAGGAAATGGCAATCCACTCCAGTACTATTGCCTGGAAAATCCCATGGACAGAGGAGCCAGGTAGGCTACAGTCCATGGGGTCACAAAGAGTTGGACACGACTGAGCAACTTCACTTTCCCTTATACATACTATGAAGAAAAGGAATTTAGTAGTGGAAGGCCAGATTATAAATGCCAGTATGATTCTGGGAAGAGCTGTGTGCTCTCGGGGTTTGTTCTGATACCAGAGCTACTTTGGGATAGAATCTAGGGAAAAGAGTTGCAGCAGTGTTGAGATACCTGTGTGCAGTATCTAAGCCCATGGCAATGGGGTATGAAAATAGCAGAAAAGTTTCCTTTTGTTATGTGAATGTGCTATAAACTTGGCAGAGGTCAGTGTACCCACGAGGACTTGAGTTTGGGGCAGGATTTGCAGGCAAAATCGACCAGACCTGAGACCAGATGGATGCGTGTCTCTGGAAGGCCAGTGTGGGCTGATAATGGGAAATAGATGGGGAAACAGTGGAAACAGTGCCAGACTTTATTTTTTTAGGCTCCAAAATCACTGCTGATGGTGACTGCAGCCATGAAATTAGAAGACGCTTACTCCTTGGAAGAAAAGTTATGTCCAACCTAGATAGCATTTTCAAAAGCAGAGACATTACTTTGCCGACTAAGGTCCGTTTAGTCAAGGCTATGGTTTTTCCTGTGGTCATGTATGGATGTGAGAGTTGGACTGTGAAGAAGGCTGAGCGCCGAAGAATTGATGCTTTTGAACTGTGGTGTTGGAGAAGACTCTTGAGAGTCCCTTGGACAAAAGAGATGGGGAAACAGTGGAAACAGTGTCAGACTTTATTTTTCTGGGCTCCAAAATCACTGCAGATGGTGACTGCAGCCATGAAATTAAAAGATGCTTACTCCTTGGAAGAAAAGCTTTGACCAACCTAGATAGTATATTCAAAAGCAGAGACATTACTTTGCCAACTAAGGTCCATCTAGTCAAGGCTATGGCTTTTCCTGTGGTCATGTATGGATGTGAGAGTTGGACTGTGAACAAGGCTGAGCACTGAAGAATTGATACTTTCGAACTGTGGTGTTGGAGAAGACTCTTGAGAGTCCCTTGGACTGCAAGGAGATCCAACCAGTCCATTCTGAAGGAGATCAACCCTGGGATTTCTTTGGAAGGAATGATGCTGAAGCTGAAACTCCAGTACTTTGGCCACCTCATGTGAAGAGTTGACTCATTGGAAAAGACTCTGATGCTGGGAGGGATTGGGGGCAGGAAAAGAAGGGGACGACCGAGGATGAGACAGCTGGATGGCATCACTGACTCGATGGACGTGAGTCTGAGTGAACTCCGGGAGATGGTGATGAACAGGGAGGCCTGGTATGCTGCAATTCATGGGGTCGCAAAGAGTCCGACACGACTGAGCGACTGGACTGAACTGAACTGATTCATAGTATTGACATTGTAACAACACTGAGTCTTCTACTTCATAAGCAAGAATGTCTTTCTAACTATTTAAGTCTTCTCTAATTTATTTCAGCAATATTTTAGTTTTCATTGTTATAATAATTCTAGTTCTGAGGTCCTTTCATTTTACCTGGAGGGCATTTCTTGCCGGGAAATTGTAGTGGTCATTTATTCCCTCAACTTTTGTTTTTCTGGAGATGTCTTAATTTCTCCCTTGCTCTTAAAGGGCAGTTTTCCCAGATACAAGACTCTCGGTTGACAGGTGTTTTTGTTTGTTGGTTGGTTGATTTTTGCACTCTGAATACACCAGACTGGGCTTCCCTGGTGGCCCAGGTGGTAAAGAGTCCGCCTGCAACATGGGAGAGCTGGGTTTGATGCCTGGATTGGGAAGACCAGCTCAATCAGTAAAGAATCTGCCTGCAATGCAGGAGACCCAGGCTCGATTTCTGGGATGGGAAGATCCCCTGGAGAAGGAAATGGCAACCCACTCCAGTGCAGTAGAGTTGCCTGGAGAATCCCAGGGACAGAGGAGACTGGCAGGCTACAGTCCACGAGGTTGCGAGAGTCGGACGTGATTTAGCAACTAAACCACCATAGACCAGGTCACTGCCTTCTAGTCCCCAGAGTTTCAGCAGATTCTGTGCTGAAATGAGAGCGGATGAGAAATCTGCTGATAAACTCAGTGAAGATCACCTGTGTGTGATGTGTCTCTTCTCCCACGGTTTTCAAGAGTCTCTCCATCTTTCGACAGCTTGATTATAGTCTGGGTGTCTTTCAATTCATCCCATTTGGTGTGTGCTGAACCTCTTGGATGGTCGTATTCAAGTATTTCCTTAAATTCCAGCCCTAATTTCCTCCCACATGCTCACTGTGCGCTCCTCTGCCTTTGGCGAGGCCCAGCCGTCCCCCTGGGAGGGGTTCTGAGCGGCCTTCACCCTACCCTGGCTTTGAGGCGGCCTTTCTCTCAGCTTCCTCTCAGCCAGGCCCCTTAACCTGACTTCTGGGAGGACATTTCCTCAGATTCTTATCTGCAGCTTCAAGCAGTGGCCTCAGGCCAAGATTCAAACCCACCCCACACAGCCCAGGTGTGGGCCTGGGAGGCAGGTCTGGGAGCATCTTCTGGACTCTGCCCCACCACACACACCTTCCCCCAGCAGATCTCACCCAGGGGCTGCGTTCCTTCCAGGGCAGCTGGATCTCAGGAGCAGCCAGGTTCCTAACTCTCTGCCTGTCGTGTTCTGAGCCCCGAGCCCTCGCTTTGGATGCCCTCACTTTTCAGCTCCTCTTCCTGCATACTGTCTCAGGGCCCCGCTCCTTCTGCCTCTCTCATTAGCCACCCCAACTCAACTCAGTCAGAGCCACACTTTGAAAACTTAGGTGCTGTCACTGGGGGCCCTCAGGGCCTCTCCTGCAGCCCCTGCCCACCTCTCCCTACTCCTCCCTCCCGCCCAGCCATGCTGCTCCCAAGGGCTTAGGGACTTGCTGGCCCCTCTGCCAAGAACACCGCCCTACACATCCCACGGCTCCTCTGTAGGCGGGTCTCCCCTGCGCTGAGCACCTCCCCACTCCAGCCTTGCATCCCCCACCTGCCCCGGCTGGGCCCCTGCATTTGCTCACCTCCCTGTGGCGAGCCATCTGGCTGCGCTGTTTGTTTATGTTCTAGCCTGCACTCCCCACATTAGAAAATGGATCTAAGAGTCAGGGATTTTTGTCTGTTCTATCGTCCAGTTATACCGGTCCTAAGGCAGGCAGTCGGAGAAGGCAATAGCAAGCCACTCCAGTACTCTTGCCTAGAAAATCCCATGGATGGAGGAGCCTGGTAGGCTGCAGTCCATGGGGTCGCTAGAAGTCGGATGCGACTGAGCGACTTCACTTTCACTTTTCGCTTTCACACAATGGAGAAGGAAATGGCAACCCACTCCAGTGTTCTTGCCTGGAGAATCCCAGGGACGCGGGGGAGCCTGTGGGGCTCCTGTCTATGGGGTCGCACAGAGTCGGACACGACTGAAGCGACTTAGCAGCAGCAGCAGCAAGGCAGGCAGTAAATATCATTCCAGCAAATGAATCCCTGACACTTAGGAAACACAACCATCCAGAGACCCGATGTTTCCAGCTCTTCAGACCACATTCATGTACAGATGTGAGAGTTATAAAGGGGATTTCCAACAATGGGCATTCATGTCTCAATTAAATACTTTGATTTCCACACAGATGTCGCCTAACCCCAGTAGAAAGCCACCTCTGAGACCTTACACTCTGACAGCATTTTAAAGAACTCTAATTACTTCACAGCTCTGCCTCACAGCTCTCTTTGAAAAGAGAAGACTGAAATGGACAAAGCCTGGCTCCCACATTGCCTGCGATTCAGTCTGGTGCCCACTCCTTCCTCGCGCTGTAGGGGAGCCCCAGCTGCAAGTTAAAGCGCTCCTGGGCACAGGGCCTGCCTCTCCCTCGCATAGATCTTAGCAGTCCTCCAGGGCCCTAGGCCCCCTCCCCGGTCAAGAACCACTGTCAATCAGCCCTGGTCACTCTCCCCATGGACTCCGCCTCAGGGGCTCCCATCAACCCCTTTTTGAAGGTGTCTTGGCCACTTTAGCCAGAGACGAGAGAAACAACAAAGGAAGCAGAGACTTGGCCCTGGGAAGTTGGAGTTTCTCTCAGCTGTGCTGCGTGAGGCTGACCGGCCAGCTGTAGCTGCATTCCCACTGCCCACGCTGCAGCTGGACAAGAGGCCCGGGCGCAGAGCTTTGGCCACGCTGCCCGGGCCATGCTTTCGTCCACAACCCGTTGGCTGTGTGCACTGCCGCTCCCAGGATGAGGTGGGAGGCGCCCCAATTCACAAGGCTACATAAAGAGCATCCAGGCTCAAAGCTGTCTCATATTCCTGATCTGTGAACACGTGGAAGTGTTTGGAAGTCAGGACATGTGAGTGGAGGCAGCAAGGCGGGGCGGGCTCGCCCCCCTGGGCAGTGCAGGCCGATTTCTGTCCCTGCAGCTCCCACTCTGATGTCGCTGGACACATGGCTGGGAGAAGGATCATAGGGTGGGCCTTCTTTCCACTGTCAGAAGCCGTAGCACACGGGTAACAGTCGCCTGTACTGAAACGACGGGAAGCGCGCGCTTGCATATTCATTATTTCTGCCCTAATGTAACTTCTTTCTTTTTCTTTCTTTCCCTTCTTTGGCCATGTGGCTTGTGGGATCTTAGTTCCCTGACCAGGGATCGAACCCAAACCCTCAGCATTGACAGTACAGAGTCCCAACCGCTGGGCAGCTAGGGAATTCCCTAATCTTCTTAATTTTTAAGTTAACATTATTTAACTTGAATAATGGCTGTGTTTAGCAACTGATTCTCAAAATTCTTTAAGATTTGAGAACTTACCCCTAAATAAGGGCCTTGGGAGCTCAAGCTGCCCAGGGCCTCTGGGTCACCTTTCCCATCTGCCCCCTGCCCTCCCAGCAGCCTGATATCCCCCCCTTAGTATAAGCATAAGCTTAGGCCTCACAGGCGAGCCTCCCCACCTCAGGGGCGGTGCAGACCTCTGCATCATCTGTCCCCAAATGCAACTGGATGCCCCTCACTCCCAGGGTCACCAGGTGGCCCCTCCAAGATTTCCTCTTGGAGCGTTAAAGAGGAGCACCGCTGATGAATCTGTGAAGGGCTGCCCTGAGCTCCTGCCGACCACAGGCTCCTGGTCGCTCAGACAGAGAAGGGCTCCAGGGCACCACCAGGGCGGCAGGGTCTGCAGCAGCCGAGACGAGCAGCCCAAGAGCCCACAGAGCTCAGGGGGCAGACTGGCCCGGGAAGAGCCACCCCAGACAGAGGTGGGACAGGCAGAGGGGGGCGGGCGTGGGACGGGCTCTGCACGAATCCATTCAGACCAAGTTCTAGAACACTCAGCAGTCAGTGGGGCAGTTCCAGGAGGGATCGGGGTGTTGGCTGGGGGCTGAGGACCTTCTTAGGGGCTTGAATGCTCTAAAACCTGGCATGGCAGTGGCTCCAGGTACCCCCTAAGATGCCCTCATCCCATCAGACGGTACCCCAGACTCAAGTCAGAGAGACAAAGGAAGAACGGGAAGGCAGAGGCCTGGGGTGGGCCTCACACCTGGCTTCAAACCACGGTGGACACGCTGCCGATCCACTGAGCGCCCACTTCCTCGGGGCCATGACAGAGCCTGATTCAGGGCAGCATCCGTGTGGGGACTGGCCCCGGGTCCGGCTGCAGCCCTGGAGGGGCGAGGGGGAGTTGGAGGGAGGTCTCCCCTAGGGCTGCGCTATGATGCCCACATCCTTTCCTCCTCACTCTGCCCCTCTCCTAGAGGACAGGTTTGGGGACTGAAGTACTCAGATGACTCAAAAATTAGGCTTGCAGCCCAGACACCCCCACCCCCAAGCTCAGCTGTCCGTGACATACCTGGGCACCCGACCGCCCGCCCCTTGACATCGGTGACGTGGGTTCCGCTCTCGCCAGGACTGGTGCCAAGGAGCTCAGCAGGCCTCTGGGGGTAGAGGCACAGGTGACTGACATGCACACACTCCTCTCAGACGCACACATTGTCACACACGCTCGCAAACTGGCAGGAAGGGAGCCAGGCAAGAAGGCTGGCTCCCTGTGATGGAGGAGGAGGGACCGGGCACCAGGTCACCCTCCTTACAGGTCAGAAGGCAGGGAGGCGGTGAGTGTGTGCGAAAGGGTGGGGCCTAGAGGGTCGGGCTGGGGCCGCGGCTGAGGAGGTCGGGGGGAGCCCGACCCTGCTCTGCAGCTGGCCCAGGTGGGGGCTGATGTCCCAGGCAGGGCTGGCCAGGCCCTCCTCGAGCGTGTCAGTGCGTTCTCACTCTCAACTTGCTTTGCAGAGACCACAAAAGCGCCTGACGTCCAGAGAACAACAAATTCATGTTCTCAAGCCCCAGCTTCTCACAGGCTAGTTACGGAGGGCTGGCTGGTCAGATCTCTGCCTTTCAAGCTCGTGGCAATTGAGTAAATTTTCATTCACTCACCACCACAGCCTGAGACCAGCACTGAGGAGTGAGTGGCAGGGATGTAGCCGAAGCCTGGAGAACTTAGCTGCCAGGAAGCTTCCAGGGACCCTGAGGCAGGGAGCTGAGGGCCACGTGCTGGATCAAACCTCGGGTGCTGGCACCCTGCAGAGACGCCGGGAGAGGCGCCACTGTCCGCGTCCCCAGGGCATCATTGTCTGCGTCCCGGACTCCGTGTGCGCGCGTGAAAGTGCGTGTCTCGGGTGTGGCAGCCCTCACCCAGGTGCTGCTGTGCCGACAGGGGGCTGGCCACGGACGCAGCGGTGTGTCACCCCCCAGGTGCTGCTGTGGTCGGCCAACAAGGTGTTTGAGGAGCTGACAGACATCGAGAGGCAGTTTCACAAGGCCTTCTACACTGTGCGGGCCTATCTGAACTGCGACCGGTACTCGGTGGGCCTCCTGGACATGACCAAGGAGAAGGTGAGGCCCCGGCGCACTCAGGCCCCTGGCCCGCCTCGCGCTGCTCCGCCGCCGAGCCGGCGCCCCGCTCCCTTCTCTTCTCTTCCAGGAATTCTTTGACGTGTGGCCCGTGCTGATGGGAGAGGCGCAGGCGTACTCAGGCCCCCACACGCCCGATGGCAGAGTGAGTCGCAGGCAGCGGGGCAGGCCTGCGGGCGCCCGGCTTCCCGGCCCAGCTCCACCATGGGGAGGGGCCGCCCCAGCAGAGCCGGGCAGCAGGGAAGGCTCGGGAGGCCGTGGCGAGGCGAGGACAGGGTGGAGGCTGCCTGGCTCTCTGACCGCTCCAGAGGGCAGGCCCCTGAGGACGTCTCCCCAGTGCCAGCCCCCTGCAGTGCTCTGCGGCCAAGGGCCAGGCCTAGTCCTGATGAGGGCTGGCAGCCTGGGTTACTCACCAACATCTGCTCTGGCTGAGCAGACCTGCTGCCCTATTCTTAAATCGCTCTGACATCTGCCTGAGCGGGGCTGCGTGGGGGTGCGAGTCGGGTAGGGACGTGCACAGATACCTCAGCCACACGCTGTGCATCCAACCAGGGTCCCACGTCAGAGCCGCGACTCAGACCCCCTCTGGACAGGAGGGGGGACAACAGGCTGTCTCAGGGACTCCAAGGGTTCTGTGTGCCGAGTACATCCCTGCACAAAGGCCTGCTGTGACCACGGCTTGTCCCAGTTACACGAGAGAGACAGGCGTGTGTGTGAGAGAAAAAGAGAGACACACAGGCCTGGCTCAGCTGCGCCCACTGGTGTGACAGATACAGGCCAGTGTGTGCGGGGGGGACGTGGCTGGAGGGAAGACAAACGCGTGTCCCAGGACAGTCAGTGATGGTCCCCGCGTGTGCACAGTTCCCGTGTGTGCCTGCGTGTGGCTGACGTGGTGTGCCGTGTGTGTAGGTGTGCTGTGAGTGGTGGGGTTCCCATCGGGGCGCCCCTCATGCCTGCTGCGGTCTGCTTCTCAGGAAATCCTCTTCTACAAAGTCATCGACTACATCCTCCATGGCAAGGAAGACATCAAGGTCATCCCGTGAGTGTCTGCCCGAGGGCCGGGCTGGATGGGGGGAGTGCGCGGCCCCTGGCTCGCCCCCACACTCTTGACGCCCCCTGCGCCGCGGGGTGAGGCAGGACAGAGTGTGGAGGGAGACTGGCTCAATGGTCTGGGAGGCAATGCCTGCGTCACAAGGAGGCCTGACGTCCCACGAACACTGACGTGGACTCAAGGCTCGCGGGGCTGTCCGGGTGGCCCTGTCAGCAGCGACTGGCCTTTGAGGCTCTTAGGGTCTCATCTGGGTTCACCCGGCCAGCCCACAGGTGGAGTCTCCAGGGAGGCCCGAGCCAGGGGTCGGGGGGTGGGACGGGAGGGACCAGCCCAGCGGGCAGCAGGACCAACAGAGGCTGCAGCTGGCCCAGGTGGGGGCTGATGTCCCAGGCAGGGCTGGCCAGGCCCTCCTCGAGCGTGTCAGTGCGTTCTCACTCTCAACTTGCTTTGCAGAGACCACAAAAGCGCCTGACGTCCAGAGAACAACAAATTCATGTTCTCAAGCCCCAGCTTCTCACAGGCTAGTTACGGAGGGCTGGCTGGTCAGATCTCTGCCTTTCAAGCTCGTGGCAATTGAGTAAATTTTCATTCACTCACCACCACAGCCTGAGACCAGCACTGAGGAGTGAGTGGCAGGGATGTAGCCGAAGCCTGGAGAACTTAGCTGCCAGGAAGCTTCCAGGGACCCTGAGGCAGGGAGCTGAGGGCCACGTGCTGGATCAAACCTCGGGTGCTGGCACCCTGCAGAGACGCCGGGAGAGGCGCCACTGTCCGCGTCCCCAGGGCATCATTGTCTGCGTCCCGGACTCCGTGTGCGCGCGTGAAAGTGCGTGTCTCGGGTGTGGCAGCCCTCACCCAGGTGCTGCTGTGCCGACAGGGGGCTGGCCACGGACGCAGCGGTGTGTCACCCCCCAGGTGCTGCTGTGGTCGGCCAACAAGGTGTTTGAGGAGCTGACAGACATCGAGAGGCAGTTTCACAAGGCCTTCTACACTGTGCGGGCCTATCTGAACTGCGACCGGTACTCGGTGGGCCTCCTGGACATGACCAAGGAGAAGGTGAGGCCCCGGCGCACTCAGGCCCCTGGCCTGCCTCGCGCTGCTCCGCCGCCGAGCCGGCGCCCCGCTCCCTTCTCTTCTCTTCCAGGAATTCTTTGACGTGTGGCCCGTGCTGATGGGAGAGGCGCAGGCGTACTCAGGCCCCCACACGCCCGATGGCAGAGTGAGTCGCAGGCAGCGGGGCAGGCCTGCGGGCGCCCGGCTTCCCGGCCCAGCTCCACCATGGGGAGGGGCCGCCCCAGCAGAGCCGGGCAGCAGGGAAGGCTCGGGAGGCCGTGGCGAGGCGAGGACAGGGTGGAGGCTGCCTGGCTCTCTGACCGCTCCAGAGGGCAGGCCCCTGAGGACGTCTCCCCAGTGCCAGCCCCCTGCAGTGCTCTGCGGCCAAGGGCCAGGCCTAGTCCTGATGAGGGCTGGCAGCCTGGGTTACTCACCAACATCTGCTCTGGCTGAGCAGACCTGCTGCCCTATTCTTAAATCGCTCTGACATCTGCCTGAGCGGGGCTGCGTGGGGGTGCGAGTCGGGTAGGGACGTGCACAGATACCTCAGCCACACGCTGTGCATCCAACCAGGGTCCCACGTCAGAGCCGCGACTCAGACCCCCTCTGGACAGGAGGGGGGACAACAGGCTGTCTCAGGGACTCCAAGGGTTCTGTGTGCCGAGTACATCCCTGCACAAAGGCCTGCTGTGACCACGGCTTGTCCCAGTTACACGAGAGAGACAGGCGTGTGTGTGAGAGAAAAAGAGAGACACACAGGCCTGGCTCAGCTGCGCCCACTGGTGTGACAGATACAGGCCAGTGTGTGCGGGGGGGACGTGGCTGGAGGGAAGACAAACGCGTGTCCCAGGACAGTCAGTGATGGTCCCCGCGTGTGCACAGTTCCCGTGTGTGCCTGCGTGTGGCTGACGTGGTGTGCCGTGTGTGTAGGTGTGCTGTGAGTGGTGGGGTTCCCATCGGGGCGCCCCTCATGCCTGCTGCGGTCTGCTTCTCAGGAAATCCTCTTCTACAAAGTCATCGACTACATCCTCCACGGCAAGGAAGACATCAAGGTCATCCCGTGAGTGTCTGCCCGAGGGCCGGGCTGGATGGGGGGAGTGCGCGGCCCCTGGCTCGCCCCCACACCCTTGACGCCCCCTGCGCCGCGGGGTGAGGCAGGACAGAGTGTGGAGGGAGACTGGCTCAATGGTCTGGGAGGCAATGCCTGCGTCACAAGGAGGCCTGACGTCCCACGAACACTGACGTGGACTCAAGGCTCGCGGGGCTGTCCGGGTGGCCCTGTCAGCAGCGACTGGCCTTTGAGGCTCTTAGGGTCTCATCTGGGTTCACCCGGCCAGCCCACAGGTGGAGTCTCCAGGGAGGCCCGAGCCAGGGGTCGGGGGGTGGGACGGGAGGGACCAGCCCAGCGGGCAGCAGGACCAACAGAGGCGAGGGCAGCCTGGAGAGAGCAGGGCTGGCCACTTCCAGCCCCACAGCCGCACGGCTGTACAAGCCCCAGAAGCCCGCCAGGACCCCACCCCGTGGGGCCCACGCAGAGAGCAGGACCCAGAGCCAGGCCTGCCGGGGGGAAGCCTGTAGCTCCCAGGAAGGGGAGGCCTCTTCACGGGCAGAGGAGGCACGACGCAGCTCAGGTGCCCCCAGAGCCAGCCCTGGCCTGCCCTCCCCTTCTGCAAGTCTGTGCCAGCTTCCCACACCCACCCAGAGCCCGGGGAAGGGAATCGGCAACACGCCCCCGCGTGCCTGCCCACCGCCCTCTGCTTCTCCCCACAGCTCACCCCCGGCCGACCACTGGGCCCTTGCCAGCGGCCTTCCAACCTACGTGGCAGAAAGCGGTTTTGTGAGTGCCCCAGCCCTTCCCACGGGCCTGTGTGCCCCAGCTCTGCCTGCACAGAAGCTCACCAGACGGGACAGTCTATTTCAGAATCGCGCTCTATATCTAGCCGCTTCAAGTGAAATTGTTTCTGATCCTTTTTCAGATCTGTAATATTATGAATGCCCCTGCCGATGAAATGTTCAATTTTCAGGTATCTGTCTATTCATTAATGGAATGTGTACTGTCCTTTAGGAAAAAAGATGTTGTGGTTCAGAAATGATGGACTGAATTAGTTTCCGCTGCTTAAGAAACCACCTCAGATCTCTCAGGCTAATGGCAGCACGGCGTGTTCCGCGCACGCGGGTCTGCTGGTTGGGGGGCTGCGGCTGCACCCGGCCAGGATTCACGTCTGCTCCCTCTGGGGACACACGACCGGGACGGGCTCTTTTCCAAAGGAGGCCCAGGTCCCGCGGGCTGGTGGAGCGGCACTTTATCTTGCAGGGCCTCCTCCGGGAACTGGCCAGCGTCCATATTTCACTGGCCAACCATGAGTGGAATGTGAGCGGGGACCCACCACATCGTCCGCGGGGCCCGGGGGAACGAAGGCCCGTTGTTTGGCAATTGGGAACTTCGCGCGGGGGCGGGGGGGGGCGGTGTGCGGGGCAGGCTCCAAGAGCGGGAACCGATGTGACCACAGCGGTCGCCTGGTGGACGTCTTCCACCTCTTCCAGGAAGAGATCACCGCCGGCTCGCGGGCATGGTGGGTGGACAGACGGGAGCAGGGACCCAGCCTCTGCCCTTTGAGGGCAGAAGAAGGGAGGTTCATGCTCCCTGGGTGACGAGCAGGCCCAGGCCAGGGTCAGACCCAGGGCAGCGGTCAGCTCTGGACACCTCTCCCCGCAGGAGGGGCCTCTGGACGACTCTGGGTGGATCGTCAAGAATGTCCTCTCCATGCCCATCGTCAACAAGAAGGAGGAGATCGTGGGGGTCGCGACATTTTACAACAGGAAGGACGGGAAGCCCTTCGATGAGCAGGATGAGGTCCTGATGGAGGTATGTTTACCTGTCACAGGCGGGGTGCCAGAGGCGAGCCCGGGGGGCGGGGGACCCAGGCCTGCGAGCCGCCCCGGGACGCCGCGGGGTGACGCATGCCTGCAGTCTCTCACACAGTTCCTGGGGTGGTCGGTGCTGAACACCGACACCTACGACAAGATGAACAAGCTGGAGAACCGCAAGGACATCGCCCAAGACATGGTCCTGTACCACGTGAGATGCGACAGAGAGGAAATCCAGCTGATCCTGGTACGGCCGGCGCTCCCCCGGGGCGGGGGTGGCCCAGACTTGCACACACGCCTGGCCACAGGCCCCCAGCAGTGACCCGGCCACTCGGGCCGCGCTGGGTGAGGGCTCCAGCACCATGGTCCAGGCAGAGCGCTCGGCCCGGTGCGGAGGGAACAAGAGCCGGCCCGAGGCCGCCCCACCATTTCTGAGGCCAGAGGCTCCAGCTGGGGCTCCCCGAGGGATCGCCCAGTCCCCCAGCCACGAGGGGTGCCGCTGACGCCGTCACCGTCTCACGGCACGTCTCCTCTCCCAGCCAACCAGGGAGCGCCTCGGGAAGGAGCCTGCCGACTGCGAGGAGGACGAGCTGGGGAAAATCCTGGTCAGAGTCTGGCCCCGCCAGGGCGGCCGAGGAGCCCTGAGCGAGGGGAGATGCCCCCCCGCCCCCCGCAGGTGGCAGCGGGTGGCCCTGCGGTGCCTGTGCTGAACGCGCCCGCCCCTGCGATCGCGTGTGCCCTTCCGCCCGCCCGTGTGCCCGCCCGTGTGCCCGCCCGTGTGCCCTTCCGCCCGCCGTGTACTCACATGTCCTTGCCGGTCTCGGTGCGTGCCCACGCATGTGTGTATCTTCGTGTTTCCCTCACAACTTCACGTGCCCAGGGGGCAAATTCTTGCTGCTGGACCACTGGCGGGAGAAAGGGAGAGGAAAGGGGTGAACCCGGAGGGGCTGAGAGCGCCTCAAGCTGTTAAGCAGCACCCGGCGTGTCTGAGGCTGCACAGAGGATCCCGCGAGGGGCTGAGGCGCAGGCGGGGCTCCGCAGGCCTGCCTTCAGCCCCACCGTCCCTCCCACAGAAGGAAGTGCTGCCGGGGCCCAACAAGTTTGACATCTACGAGTTCCACTTCTCGGACCTGGAGTGCACGGAGCTGGAGCTGGTCAAATGCGGCATCCAGATGTACTATGAGCTGGGTGTGGTTCGAAAGTTCCAGATCCCCCAGGAGGTAAGGGCTCATTTGTGATCCAGGGTCCCAGCTCTCCCAGGAGGTCGGAGAGAGATGGTCGGGATCCCAGTTCTCGCAGGAAGTCTGGGGGCAAGCCGTGTCCACACAGAATGGACAGTGCAGGCCGGCAAAATGCACACGGCAAGTGTGTGGAGACTACATGACTGGACGGACGAAGAGTGTGACACGCAGGGGCTGCAGGCCGCCTGATCACGCACATCACGCGGCAGCAGCCGGGGTCTGGTGTCGGGAGCGGGCCCAGCAGAAGCAGCCAGCACCTGCCAGAAGGCACGCGTGCCCTCTAGGTGTGAGCAGAGGGCCCCTCGGGGCTCGTCCCCGCGGGGAGGGACCACCTTCCCAGCTCTGCTGCTTCCCTGAGGCTTCCTGGCTCCTGCCTGCGTCCACCTTCAGGGAGCATCGCCTTCCCCAAGTCCAATCAGAGAACATCTTACTTTACGGTCTAGACAAGCGCAGCCGTCTGGCGTTTTCTAAGGCGCTGCACAGAAAACTATGGGAAAACACACGAAGAAATACATGACAGAAAATACCAACAGAATGCAAGAGTTTCAAATAATTTCTGGCCCTAAAAACCGCGGTGCAAGCAGTGGCTGAGCTCGTGTTCTATCCTCCAAACGCAACTGCTCTTCAGAAGGCTCACCCTCCTGCTGCCCCTCAGCCTCTGGACCTTCAGCAACCACCTCTTTCCCCACCACTGTGTGCCCCGGTGCCCACACATCCTGCCCCACTCAGACACCCACGGCTGAAATGGACATTTTCTTCTAAAGTATCCCAGGCCCCTCGCCTGGGGTCCTTTCTCGACCTGAGGTTTGGCAACAGGATGGAGGCCCCAGGCATCCTGTGGACGTTGGAGGTGTTCTCAGCCTCAGCTCCGCTCCTCCAGCTCCCTGCCACCCCCGTCCACACAGCCCCCGTCCATACACCCCGCGCCCCGAGTCCGCCCACCCC
>SJYT01060385.1:64408-81961 GCA_006410635.1 Cephalophus harveyi
CCCCATGGACTGCCGCCCACCAGGCTCCTCCGTCCATGGGATTTTCCAGGCAAGAGTACTGGGGTGGGGTGCCATTGCCTTCCCCGTGTCAAGTCCTAGGAGGATTAAATCATTCGGTGTGACTGGAGCTGGGTCTGTGTATCTCTGAAGAGGGTGGGAAGAGGAATGAGGTCTTATCATAAAGAACTGTCTGTATTACCAGCAAGAATTTAGATTTCCTTCTATAATAGGACATTTTTATAGCTTTTTCTTTTCAGGATCATGATAGCAAACAGGAGGAGAAGCTCCAAGGCTGTCTCTTATACACATCTCCCCTTTCCTGCAACAGGCAAGATCAAAGTCAAGGATGACGAGCTGGGTGCCACGTTCAAGGAGGCCTCGGGGCCCACTGACCTCACCGTGTTCCTGAACGTGTTGGGGAGAAGCTGAGGGTGAGCACCAGGCTTACTCGGCTCCTAACGTCTGCATATCTCACATAAAACCCAGATTTGCAGACCTCTTGAAAGTCTCTAGGACCTGGCATTCCGGGACCCATGTCTGGGGGCCCTGTCGGCCCCCAGCCCAGGCCCACCTCTCCTCCACCAGCTGGTGGGGGCCTCTGTCCCTCACTGAGAAATCGCCCACCTCTGGGCCTGGCAGGACCAAGGGGACTCCAAGAACAGTACCGTGGGGTGGGAGCTGAGGGTCTCTCAGGCGCTCGGAGTGGGAAGGCCACTGAGAGCATCAAGTGGGCAAGGACATGGAGCCCTGGGTGGCGAGGGGCAGGACTGGCGCCTGAGACGCCCAAGGCCCGAGGCCTCCTCTGGGCAGGTACGGACCCCGAGACTGTCCTCAGCGCATTGAAGATGCTGGACCCAGATGGCAAGGGCAGCGCCAACAGGGACTAGTGAGCATGACCCTGGGCAGCCGGGCACCAGCAGGGCGGGAGGCAGCCAGGCCCACGCCCAGCCTCCACCCCACCTGCCCCAGCTTTCAGGCCTTGATCAGCCTTCCCAGGATCCCGAGTCCCTCAGGGTAACCCAGGGCAGGATCGGCCATACTACTCACGTGGGGCCAGCGGTCGCTGCCGTTCAGACCATCACTGGGTTTTTAGCCCCTCTGGGGGCTACTTCAGCCCCATGAACATGACTGTTCAGTGTGCCAGGCTGTTGCCCCAGGGATGTGGGAGTCAGGGATGGCTCCCTGTGGTCCCCGCTAGTGCCCAGGACTCACCCAGGGCCAAGCTCCCAAGAGGCACCTGCCCCGTGAGCGGGTGGGATTGAAGGGGGCAGACCCGCCCCCCATGAGGGCCCATCGCAGGGCCCCCCGGGCCGCCCCTCCAGCTCAGGGCCAGCGCCTTCCCTGCTGCTGCTGCTGCTGCCGCTGAGTCGCTTCAGTCATGTTCGACCCTCAGCAACCCCATGGACTGCAGCCCACCAGGCTCCTCCATCCATGGGATTTTCTGGACAAGAGTACTGGAGTGGGTGCCACTGCCTTCTCCGCAGAGCATTCCCCAGAAATCTGGCCCCTCCCTGCTGTCCTCAGCAGCAGGCGGCAGCTCGTGTCCCAGGCCAACAACGTGACTGCTGAAGAGGTTTGGCCCCTGGCGCCCTACGTCCTTCCCCAAGGCCCTCTGTGAGGCCCAAGCGTGGCGCTCGGGGCTCCAGGGGGATGTGCCTCAGCCCCTAGAAGCTGCAGCATCGGGAGGCTGGGATGCCTAGTGTCCAGGAAGGGGGACGCCAGCCTCGCCCCATCCCTTGCCCTGCAGGGCCTCCCCCAGCTTCCTTCCCCCCACGCGCAGAAGCAAGACAGAGCCTGGAGTCCAGTTCCTGTAATTCACCTGCTGGCTGCAGCCTTGGGGACCCTCCACTCCCTCCATGCCGGCCTGGGCCTGACACCCCCCCCACCAAACTTGCAGGTGGACCCGATGTTCCGTTCTCCACCAGCGATACTGCAGGCGGCCTGGGCTCTAAGGCTGAGCCACGTGTTTGCCCATGGGAAGAGGAGTGAGCAGGAGCCTGCCCCACGGGGCTGTAGCCAGTTGAATAAACGTGAACCCTCAAACCTCCCTGCCCACAAACAGTGTCTCTGTTGGGCAGAGGTGTCCTCCTGGGGGTGGGAGTGTCCGTGGGCTAGAGAAGGCCTGGGGTGGGGGTAACCGCCCAGGGGCAGGAGGGTCTTCAGGGAGCAGCAGCGTCTGCCGGGGGCCCACCCTCTGCCTCCTGCCCAGCCTGGCCGCACCTGCTCTGCCCATCTACACGGGCACCAGGCTGGAGGGCCGGTCATTCAGTGGTCAGCAGAGGTGGAACACAGGTGGCTCCAGTACAGGCCCCTTCAAGGCAGGCCTTCCTCACACCTGGCCCCTCCACACCAGCCCTGCTGGGGCCCTCAGCATCCCGCACCCACTCAGCTCCCCCTCACCCTGGCACCCCAGTGCCAGGCCAGCCCCTGCAGTAGCCACCCTGGGCCTGGTCTGGCCACGGGGTGCCCCGGGTCAGTGGCCTCGTCCGCACAGCAGCAGCTCTTCTTGCCGTGGCCACAAGAATCCCCTGGGCCCCCCGCCAAGACCCTGGCTCCCCCCGGGATGCCAACGTCATCCCAGCCCCAGTCATGACAGGTCCAGCCAAAGGGACCACAGCCCACAGCCCTGCCCCCTCACACCCCAGGTCCTCCTTTCTCCTGCCAACCGCTCTCCAGCCTCTGGCCCTCCCCTCACACCCCAGGTCCTCCTTTTCTCATGCCAACCGCTCTCCAGCCTCTGGCCCTCTACAGGACCCCTGAGATATCTTGGAGGGCTCCCAGGAGGAAGAAGGCAGGGCCAGGAGCACCAGTTCCAGGAAGGGGCTGCTGGGGGCCAGGGTGCTGCGGTGGGGCCTCAGGGCGTGGCTGCCAAGTAGGGCGTGCGGTCCAGGGCTGCTGCGGTTGCTGGGCATTCGTCCTCCTGAATGGAGGGGCTGGCGTCGGCCTCGGCCTGCAGGCGCCGGTACGGGGTGTGGAAGAACAGCACCAAGAGGCAGCTGAAGAGGACGCAGAGGCCGGCCATCAGCAGCATGGGCACTGGAGAGACAAGGCCCCACGCTGCCTGAGGCGCCCCACGCGCCGGGCACGCGCCCAGGTGCAAGGGGCCCCAGAGCAGCCTCGGGCACAGATCCCCGCCCAGCCCCGAGAGGCAGGCCTGCAGGCCCAAGGTCACCCCACCAGGTCCGAGGACGTGGGCATGCGACACGACCCCACTCCGGTCTCTCTGGCTCTCTGCCTCCATCTCTGTCTCTCTCTGCGCCTCTCACAGTCTCTCCTGTCTCTGATCTCAATTCAACACCGCTCACATGTGGGGTCACAGGTGGGCTCCCGTGAGGGCTGCTCCCGCCGGGCTGCGCTCCAGGTTCTACCTGCTGCCCTCGGGTCTGCCCCAACCCACCTCCCCCCACAGCGGGCGCCCTGCACCCGCCCGCCAGGACAGTGGAGCTTGCCAAGAGAAAGGCCGGCGGCAGGGGGACTCCAGGGCTGGGTGGGGTCAGCCTCCAGGCCTGTGCCCTCACCCTTCCAGTCCCGCGGGCCCTGGGCATCCCGGCAGGTGGAGACAGACGGCTCCGCGTGGCGCACGGTCAGGGAAGTCAGCAGCACCATGATGAGGACGCCCTCGGCCTGCCTGCACAGCCACGAAGCCCTCAGCCCCGTCCCAGTGCTCCCCCGGGCACCCCGAGGAGCAAAGGGTCCCGGGGAAAGCCGTGGGAACGGGCACTCACCCCAGCACGAAGACCAGGCCCGCGGCTGCGCCCTCACCCACGGGGAAGGAGCACTCGACCGCCAGCTCCATGGCAACGGGCGCCACCGAGAAGCCAAAGAACCCCAGCAGCGAGCAGACGGCGGCCAGCACGACGGCCTGTCCCCGCAGCTGGGACGCCTGGGCGGCGAGCCGCACAGACCGGCGGGGCGGGAGTCAGAGGCGCCCCGGCCTGGACCCCAGGCCCCGCCGGGCCCTGCCGGCGGCAGGGCAGTGCCAGGGCTGGAGAGGCCATGGCGCCCACACCGCTCCAGGGACGCCCCAGCGGGGGCACCTGGGTCTGAGGGTCTGTTATGGCCAACCTGCCAGCTGCCCCACCCCTGGGGCACCCCACTCTCACCCTCTGCAAGGTGGTCTCAGCTCCAGAGGACTCTTACCACGGCAAAGGCCACGCAGGCCAGAGACGCCAGGCAGAGCCCGATCTTGACAGCCTCCGTGAAGCGCTTGGTCCTGTCCACGTACAGGCCCAGAGCCGCTGCCCCCGAGACTCCAAACACAATGAAGAGAGCCCCGCAGAGGCCCGCGAACTCCTGGAGGGCAGGGGCACCTGTCCATCATCTGAGCCCAGGAGGGGGCACTCATCCTTAGCATGTGCGCCACCACCAGGGAGCCCAGGGCAGGGCCACCGCGCAGCGCCCGAGGCCCTGGGAGGACCGCGTAGAAGGCTCGGGGGCAGGAGGTGCGCTCCCTGGAGGGGCCACGGCCTGGGCGCACTTCCACCCGGGAACTGGACAAGTCCTAGAGAAAGCCTGGCTTCTGCAGATGCCCTCGATGCCTGTCACCTCTGAGAAACTGGGAGCCCTCGGGGCCTGAAGCCCACACCCAGTGCTGAAGCCAGGCCACAGCAGGCACGCGGAGACGCTGTGAGTCGGACACCAGGGCTCACGGGCCTGGCGGAGGGCCGGGGGAGCAGGGGGCTCTGCCAGCACCCTGGCCCAAGGCTGCGCCCGCTGTCTCGGGAGCTCCCTAACAGGAGGTCACCCTGTCCAGGTGTGGAGACAGCACTTGGGAAGTTCGTGGGCCACTCCACAGCCACCAGCAGGTCAACAGGCCCCCAAGGCTGTGTCCGGGTGGGCGGCCCCCAGGTCGGGGCCAGCACTCACCCTGGAGTAGCCGTTCACGCAGAGGACCTGCTCCAGGAGGGCTGAGAAGCTGGAGAAGACGCCAATGCCACCCCCGAAGCACACGGCCAGGATGACGTAGGCCCTGTTCCTTGTGAGCTGAAGGGGAGGGGTCACTCAGTCCAGAGCCTCAGCAGCACAGGCAGGGGCTCCAGGGGTGGACTGCCCCTCCCCCTCCTCGCCCCCCCACCCCTGGGGCCCACAGCACGCGCAGCACTGACCAGCTTCAGCCCGGCTAGGAACGACAGCGAGGTGGACTGGGCAGCCCCCCCAGAGGGCGGGGTGGGGGGCACACTCTCCCAGAGGCATGCAGTGGCCAGCAAGAGTGTGAGGCCGGCAGGGAGGATGTAGATGCCTAGCTGTGGGGAAAGTGTGCATGAGTGCACGCACACAGGTCCCGATGGATGCACACACACAGGCGTGAGTGCACGCACACAGGTCCCCGTGGATAGAGGCACACGGGCGTGAGTGCACGCACACAGGTCCCCGTGGATAGAGGCACACGGGCGTGAGCACACGCACACAGGTCCCCGTGGATAGAGGCACACGGGCGTGAGCACACGCACACAGGTCCCCGTGGATAGAGGCACACGGGCATGAGCACACGCACACAGGTCCCCGTGGATACAAGCACACGGGCGTGAGTGCATATACACAGGTCCCCGTGGATGTACGCACACACAAACGGGCGTAAGTGCACGCACACAGGTCCCCGTGGATGCACACACATGCACACAGGCGCCTCAAGCCTGCTCCCCAGGCTCCAGACGAGCCTCTGTCTCCTCACTGCCCGTCCCGCCTGTCATTCCAGGTGGACGCCAGCAAGCCCAGGGCCCGTTCGGGGCCTCCTCTGCTTTGTGGCATTCAGAAGCCTGGCTTTCAAAATTTCACCCAAGGATGACTCCAACAACGATGGCCTCAGCTCAACCGTCTCTGGGAGCTCCATCCAACTGTCACCTGGACCCTCTCTCCCACCTCTGTGAGTGACCCCAACCATCCCCCAGCTAGAAGCCCCTCACTCATCAGTGCACCCCACTCCCCAGCTGAATCAAACCCCAGGCTCTCTCCCTGGACACTCCGGGCACACCTTTCGTTCCCCGAGCTGTTCTGGACCAGATGGAATCGCTCCCCCTTGAGATCCCCCCAGGCTATCCATCACATCAAGCCAACCGCCTGCACCTGGATTGACGCTTCCCTCCGCCCTCCCCTTGCTCAGCAGACACACACTTCCGGGTGCAGCGGCACCCCTCAGTCTCGCCTTCGCCTCAGTGCCTTTCTCTCTGGTCCCTCATCCTCCTCCCCCCCCACCCATCCCCTCCCCCCCCACCCACCCCCCAGCAAAGCCTCCTCCTGCTACAGCCAGCCTCTCGCCACCCTGGTGCGCTCTCCCCTCCAAGGAAGCCACCCAGCATCCCAGTGCCTGGGGTTGTGCCTGACGCTCGGAAGGTGCCCAGTACTTGCAATGGAGGAAGCCCCATGTACACGGGGTGCACTCACCCGTGTCCACAGAAGGTGCAAGTGCACACTCGCACGGACAGTGTGGGTGCACGAGCCCAACCCCCCCCACAGTGCACACATGCACTAGCGCACACAGCCACTCGAGCACAGCCACACACTGCGCCCCGCACACGGAGCTCCCTCACCATCAAGGGGACGTCCTCCTCCGTCTTCACCAGGATGGGAGACAGCAGGTTGGCCACCAGAATACCCAGGGGATTTGCTGGACGGACAGGGATGTGTGTCAGCTCAGGGAGGCAGGCTGGGCCCCCATCCACGGAGGAGCCCCCGCCCGCCAGAGCAGGGAACGCAGAGGCTCCCGGCCACGCGCGGAGCCAGAGGGGACGCCGGCCTCAGCGAGACTCACACATGGTGCCGATCATGTTGGCTGTGGCTCGCTGGTGCTCCGGGAACCACAAGGCGGCCAGCTTGGCTGGAGAGAAGATGACCAGGGTCTGGGCCAGGGCGCAGATGCTCTGCCCACCCAGGAGGAAGACAAACGGGTCCCGGGTGCCGACAGCCATGCTAGGCACGGAGCGGATCACGCTCCCTGAGAAGTTCAGGAACGCGCCGAGCGTGGTCTGCAAGGGTGGGGTCAGAAGAGCTGCCCAGCAGCCGGGACGCCCCCCAGCGCCCCAGCCGCCACTCGCCACCCAGGGGCTCTGCCTGAGGACTCGGATCTTGGGAGGAGGGGATGGCTCTCGATCCCAGGCCTGGGGGCCCGCCTGTCCCGGAGCAGGCCCCGGTGTGTGGTCTGACTCACCGCCCAGCGGAGTCCGATGGAGTCCAGAGCCCAGACGGCCACCACACCAGACGGGATGGACACCACAAGGTAGACCAGCGACAGCCAGTCGGTCTGCTCGGCGGAGAGGAGGAAGCGCCGGGCGACCACGTCAGCCACGGGCGCGAAGCTGAGCCACAGCTGCAAGACACAGGCTGGCATCAGCCCGAGGAAGGCACCGCAGACGCTGCGGCTGCCGGCTGCCCTGGGCACGGCCGGCTGGTCTGAGGGAGAGAAAGGGTCCAGGCGCCCCGTCAGGGCTGGGGTCTGCACTTGGTCACGCCAGAGGGGAGGCGCTAGCTGGGGCTCAGACAGCATGTCGGGACAGGACCAGAACCATCCTTGCAGACATGGTTCCGGGGCAGAAGGAGGCGGACAACCTGGCTGGACCCTGCAGGGCAGCAAGGCCCCCAGGATTGACCCTCCGAGGAGAAGGTCTGGGGCTGACAGCAGAAGAGAGACGGCCACCAAGCCGGGGTGGGGGTGCCTGGACTGGGTGCTGGCCAAAGCTGCAGCCCGGGAGGTGGGAGAGGGCCCCGGCCCCGCCACGTGGACGTGTAGTTTGCCCAGACAGGACAGGCCGAGGAGCACAATGCGGGGGCAACTCCGTGGACACTCGGGGCCCGTGGAGGACGCCGCTGTGCACCAGGGCTTACCGCAGGAGGGAGCGGGCAGGCATCCTGGCCCGGGCCAGAAATGAAGGTGTCACAAATCAAAGCCCGCCGACTGCACCCTGAGAGGGCACAGCAAGGCGGGAGCTCACCCAGGCCTCACACCCTGCCCCCGCGGCGGAGGCCGCAGGACCCAGCCTCCCTAACCCGAACAGAGCTCTGACCACAGAGCTCCACATGACAGCGACCTTGGGCAACAGCTGCCTTTTCTTCCCTTTTCTCAGGACAGAGCTTCTAGGTTCAGGAAGAACTTGGTGCAGGCCACCTGCTTCCTGCCCAGCTGATCCAGCAGCGAGAAAGCCTGGCTCTGGCTGCCACGCCTTCTGCTCACAGCCCACCTTCAGCAGCCTCACCCCTCGGCCCTCCCCAGAACCTGTGGCCAGCGGGGCAGAGGCAGGTCTGAAACGCACACAGCAACGCGGGGGCGACTGTGTGCCCACGGCGCAGACTTCCCCCACGTGTTCCCAGCCTGCCGGGAGGCCGTGTGTCCTTTGAGAACGTGGGCGCCTGCCCCCCATGCTAGCCCTCACCCAGACCACTCCAGGGCCACTGAGGCCTCATTGCAAGCGCCACCCCCGTGCCCTTCACGCTGCCCACCCCGCCCGGGACCGAGAGCCCCGCGCATCTGGCCACAGGAGGAGTAAGCGAGGGTGCACCTCTTGACCTGAGTTCCCTGCTGTGACCCCGCGGGGACTGTGACAAGTCCTGGTGTGATTCCCGTCTGCTCCATGACGATCTGTGGGCAAGACAAGTGCGGGGGCACAGCCTCGGCCTCCAACATCCACCCCCAGACACTGAAGCAGCTGCGGGCTGAGAGACTCCCGCTCTGCGTTCTCAAACCACTGAACCCAAACCCAGTCCTGGCTTCCCAATGTTCAGACGCAGACCAGCAACTGCTGCAGAGAAGAACACCTCTGAAGTCCCAGGCTGGGCACGCCTTGTCCCAGCACAGGGCTGGCCAGCAAGGGGAGGAGGAAAGAGGTCCCAAAGAGTTTGCAGTGACGTCCAAGAGGGGCTGTGGCCCAGAACCTCTCCACGGTGGTACCTTCCAGGGCCGCCCTCACCTGCCAGCCCCTCCTCGTCACGGTCTCTGCATCTGACTTCCCTCTGCCACCCAGGGCCTCCCTGAGCTTCGGGCCCCACTGCCCCCCACCACTTTGCGTTTCATGATTGTGGCCGCCCCTCAACTGCCCAACTCCCTGAGGTCCGGTGTGAGGCTGAACGGTGTCCTTTCAGGCGGCCTACAGGAGGAGACCCGCGGGCCCCACAGCTCTGCAGCCTGGCCGCTCAGCGGGCAGCCGCGAGCCTCAGGCTGGGAAGAGCATGCGGCCCAGGGCACACAGGATGGCACAGCCCGGGGCTGGGGGAGCACAGAAAGCTCTGCTGGCTGAGCCGGGGCGGCGCTGGGGGAGCTGCAGGCGGGGGGAGCTGGGGCCTTGGAGCCAGCAGACTGGCTCCCGCGGGGGCCTCGCGGGTCTCAGGGGCTGTGAGGATGAGCACCCCCTGCCAGCAGTGGGGCCAGCTCTGGAAGAGCGGAAGGCTCACTGCTGAGCCCGCTGGGTGGCTGTGAAGACAGGGACTGCGCGGGCAGGCAAGCAAGGCCTCCGGTGAGGGAGCCTGGAAGTGGGCCAGGGACCCTGGGAGGGCGGCCAGGCCCGGGGACGAGAGGCGGGTAGCGGGCAGAGCGGGGGCCCCGGCTGCGGTGGGTGCGCGCTTGGCAGAGCGGAGGCCGCGGGAGGGCCCCCGTGGCTGTGGACAGCGGCCCTTTCGGAGGCAGGAGCGGCACCCTGTCGAAACCACGGCGGGCCCCGGGACCTGGGCTCAGGCCCCGCGAGGACCGACGGGCTCCCGCTCTCCCTGCGCGGCCTCGGCCAGGAAGGGGCTCCCCGCCCCCGGCCCGCGCGCCCCCGCGGCTCCGCCCTCGCGCGGCGGGAGGGCTGCGGCCGGCACCGGCTGGGCGGGTTCAGCGGCCGATTCTGCGACGGGCCGGCGCCCCGGACGCCGACGGGCCGGCGCGGCGAGGGCCCGGCCCGCCCCGCAGCCTCGCCCCGCCGGCCCGGCCCCTACCGTGGCGTTGGAGCAGCTGAGCAGGCTGATCACCAGCAGGAAGACCCACCGGCGGGCGTAGGCGCGGTAGCCCCCCAGCAGGCTGCGGGCCGCGGTCGCCGGGGCGGCCTCCGACCAGTCCCCCGCCGGCCCCGCCATGGCCGCTGCGCCCGGCCGCCGGCGTTTGGACCGCGCTGGTGAGCCAGGACCGCCCTCGGAGGTGGGGTCGGGTCAGAACCCGCCCCGCAGGCCGGGGTCACCGCTGAAACGGGGCCAGAATGCCCCCGCAGGGCCTCGGGGAGGTCCCCGCGATGGATGCGCTCACGCACGCGGGTCAGGAGCGGCTCCGGGAGGTCACTGCCTCGGAAAGGCCGCCCTTCCTGAAAGGGGGTGTGGAAAGAGCCCCCCCACCACCCCCACCCACCGATTTCCTGAGGCCCAAACAAGCGGCCGCCGGAGGCTGCAGGCCAGCCTGGAGGAGGAGGCTGGAGTCAGTTTGCAAAGCGCCGCCAATCAACGCTCTCGACTCCACTCGAGTCAGCCCTGCAGAGAAGCAGGACGGAGGGGGCCGGGCAGAGGTGAGGCCGGCAGAGGGGAGGCGGAGGCCCGCCTGTCCTCATACTCAGGGGAAGGGCTGCGCCAGAGCCCGGGACCGTGGGCCAGGCAGGAACAGGTGGCCTCCCCCTACCTGCAGCTGAGAAAAACACGAGACATAGATTTCTGTGGGCTTGCGCACAGGGATCCCGGGGGAACATTTCAAGCAAAGATGGGCAAATAAAGGACAAAACCGGTAAGAACCTAGTAGATGCAGAGAAGCGGCAAACGTGCTCAGAGGAACGACCCGAAAAGCCTTCATGCTCTGCGCATGCGTGCCGGTGTGCTCGCTCACCTAGAGCCGGACCTCCCGGGGCGTGAAGTCAGGGCCTCCGGAAGCATTACTATGAACAAAGCTACTGGAGGGGATGGAATTCCAGCTGAGCTACTTCAAATCCTGAAAGATGAAGCTGTTAAAGTACTGCACTCAGTATGCCAGCAAATTTGGAAAACTCAGCAGTGGACACAGGACTGGGAAACATCAGTTTTCATTCCATCCCAAAGAAAGGCAATGCCAGAGAATGTTGAAAGTACTGAAATTCCATTCATTTCACATGCTAGCAAGGTGATGCTCAAAATCCTTCAACATGGGCTTCAACAGTATGTGAACCATGAACTTCCAGATGTTCAAGCTGGATTTAGAAAAGGTAGATAAACCAGAGATCAAATTGCCAACATCCGTTGGATCATAGAAAAGGCAAGGGAATTCCAGGAAAACATCTATTTCTGCTTCATTGAATGTGCTAAAGCCTTTGACTGTGTGGATTAAACTGTATAAAAACAAACTGTAGAAAATTCTTAGAGATGGGAATACCACACCACTGTCCCTGCCTTCTGAGAAACATGTATTCAGATCAAGAAGCAACAGTTAGAACTGGACATGGAACAATTGATTGTTCAAAATTGGGAAAGGGCTACGTCAAGGCTGTATGTTGTCACCCTGCTTATTTAACTTCTATGCAGAGTACATCATATAAAATGCCAGGCTACATGAAACACGAGCTGGAATCAAGATTGCTGGGAGAAATATCAATAACCTCGGATATGCAGATGACACCACCCTAATGACAGAAAGTGAAGAGCTAAAGAGCCTCTTGATGAAGGTGAAAGAGGAGAGTGAAAAAGCTGGCTTAAAACTCAACCTTCAAGAAACTAAGATCATGGCATCCAGTCCCATTACTTCATGACAAATAGATGGTGAAACAATGGAAACAGTGACAGATTTTATTTTCTTGGACTCCAAAAATCACTACAAATGGTGAGTGCCGTGAAATTTAAAGACAATTGCTCCTTGGAAGAAAAGCTATGACCAACCTAGACAGCATATTATAAAGCAGAGACATCACTTTGCTGATAAGTGTCTGTATAGTCAAAGCTATGGTTTTTCCTGTAGTCATGTATGGATGTGAGAGTTGGACCATAAAGAAGGCTGAGGGCTGAAAAATTGAAGCTTTTGAACCGTGGTGTTGGAGGAGACTCTTAAGAGTCCCTTGGACTGCAAGGAGATAAAACAAGTCAATTTTAAAGGAAATCAGCCCTGAATAACCATCGGAAGGCCTGGTGCTGAAGCTGGAGTGCTGATACTTTGGCCACCTGATGTGAAGAGCTGACTCATTAGAAAGACCCTGATGCTGGGAAAGATTGAAGGCAGGAGGAGAAGGGGACGACAGAGGAGGAGATGGCTGGATAGCATCACCGACTCAATGGACATGAGTTTGAGCAAGCTCTGGGAGTTGGTGATGGACATTCTGATGGACAGGGAGGCCTGGCGTGCTGCAACCCATGGGGTTGCAAAGAGTCAGACACGACTGAGCGACTGGACTGAACTGAAGGCCGGAAGGAGAGAAGGGCCGCCTCCTCTCTCCCACAAGAGCTCTCCTGTGGGCGGGCAGTCTCCTGTCCAGCGTCCTTCCTCCCCAAGGGCCACACCTCTCCTGACTCCTGGCAGTCCTCCTCCTGAGGGTGCCTGCAGGCAGGAGGCTGGCTTGCGCGCTCCCTCCTCGCCACCTCTCGACCCCCTGCACTGCCGCCGGGCCCTCCTCCCTCTCCAGAGGGCTCTGGTGAGTAGGCAGCACAGAGCCGTCAATCCCCTTTCTATACATCAGCTTTAAACATGCGGAAACCAAAACTAAAGACACATGCTTTATGGTGACATCAGTTCAAGTCGGTCATTCGATCATGTCCGACTCTTTGCGACACCATGGACTGCAGCATGCCAGGCCTCCCTGTCCATCACCAACTCCCGGAGTTTGCTCAGACTCATGTCCATTGAGTCCATGATGCCATCCCACCATCTCATCTTCTGTCGTCCCCTTCTCCACCTGCCCTCAATCTTTCCCAGCATCAGGGTCTTTTCCAGTGAGTAAGCTCATCGAATCAGTTGCCAAAATATTGGAGTTTCAGCTTCAACATCAGTCCTTCCAATGAACACTCTGGCTGATCACCTTTAGGATGGACTGGTTGGATCTCTTTGCAGTCCAAGAGACCCTCAAGAGTCTCCTCCAACACCACAGTTCGAAAGCTTCAATTTTTCAGCCCTCAGCCTTCTTTATGGTCCAACTCTCACATCCATACATGACTACTGGAAAAACCATAGCCTTGACTAAACAGACCTTTGCTGGCAAAGTAATGTCTCTGCTTTTGAATATGCTGTCTAGATTGGTCATAACTTTCCTTCCAAGGAGTAAGTGTCTTAATTTCATGGCTGCAGTCACCATCTGCAGTGATTTTGGAGCCCAAAAAATAAATTCAGCCACTGTTTCCACTATTTCCCCTTTGTGCTCCACGCAGTCAAAGGCTTTGGCATAGTCAATAAAGCAGAAATAGATGTTTTTCTGGAATTCTCTTGCTT
Organism: Cephalophus harveyi; assembly: GCA_006410635.1. Classification (NCBI taxonomy): domain Eukaryota; kingdom Metazoa; phylum Chordata; class Mammalia; order Artiodactyla; family Bovidae; genus Cephalophus; species Cephalophus harveyi. The sequence continues at coordinate 77,733 of SJYT01060385.1, forward strand.
TTTCGAAGATCCAGCGGATGTTGGCAATTTGATCTCTGGTTCCTCTGCCTTTTCTAAAATCAGCTTGAACATCAGGGAGTTCACGGTTCACGTATTGCTGAAGCCTGGCTTGGAGGATTTTGAGCATTACTTTGCTAGCGTGTGAGATGAGTGCAATTGTGCGGTAGCTTGAGCATTCTTTGGCATTGCCTTTCTTTGGAATTGGAATGAAAACGGACCTTTTCCAGTCCCGTGGCCACTGCTGCAGATTGAGTGCAGCACTTTCACCGCATCATCTTTTAGGAATTGAAAGAGCTCAACTGGAATTCCATCACCTCCACTAGCTTTGTTCATAGTGATGCTTTCTAAGGCCCACTTGACTTCATATTCCAGGATGTCTGGCTCTAGGTGAGCAATCACACCATCGTGGTTATCTGGGTCATGAAGATATGTTTTGTACAGTTCTTCCATGTATTCTTGCCACCTCTTCTTAATATTTTCTGCTTCTGTTAGGCCCATACCATTTCTGTCCTTTATTGAGCCCATCTTTGCATGAAATGTTCCCTTGGTATTTCTAATTTTCTGGAAGAGATCTCTAGTCTTTCCCATTCTATTATTTTCCTCTATTTCTTTGCACTGATCGCTGAGGAAGGCTTTCTTATCTCTCCCTGCTATTCTTTGGTACTCTGCATTCAAATGGGTATATCTTTCCTTTTCTCCTTTCCTTTTAGCTTCTCTTCTTTAAACAGCAAGGCCTCCTCAGGCAGCCATTTTGCTTTTTTGCATTTCTTCTTCTTAGGGATCGTCTTGATCCCCGCCTCCTGTACAATGTCACAAACCTCCGTCCATAGTTCATCAGGCACTCTATCAGATCTAACCCCTTAAATCTGTTTCTCACTTCCACTGTATAATCGTAAAGGATTTGATTTAGGTCATACCTGAATGGTCTAGTGGTTTTCCCCCTTTCTTCAATTTCAGTCTGAATTTGGCAACAAGGAGTTCATTATCTGAGCCGGCCAGTCAGCTCCTAGTCTTGTTTTTGCTGACTGTATAGACCTTCTCCATCTTTGGCTGCAAAGAATATAATCAATCTGATTTTGGTGTTGACCATCTGGTGATGTCCACGTGTAGAGTCTTCTCCTGTGTTATTGGAAGAGGGTGTTTGCTATGACCAGTGCGTTCTCTTGGCAAAACTCTATTAGCCTTTGCCCTGCTTCATTCCGCATTCCAAGGCCAAATTTGTCTGTTACTCCAGGTGTTTCTGACTTCCTACTTTTGCATTCCAGTCCCCTATAATGAAAAGCACATCTTTTTAGGGTGTTAGTTCTAAAAGGTCTTGTAGGTCTTCATAGAACCGTTCAACTTCAGCTTCTTCAGCATTACTGGTCGGGGTACAGACTTGGATTACCGTGATATTGAATGGCTTGCCTTGGAAACAAACAGAGATCATTCTGTTGTTTATGAGACTGCATCCAAGTACTGCACTTCCGACTCTTTTGTTGACCATGATGGCTACTCCATTTCTTCTGAGGGATTCCTGCCCGCAATAGTAGATATAATGGTCATCTGAGTTAAATTCACCCATTCCAGTCCATTTTAGTTCGCTGGACCTAACATTCCTTCATGTTGGGTCCTTGATTCATGGACTTAACATTCCAGGTTCCTATGCAATATTGCTCTTTACAGCATCAGACTTTGCTTCTGTCACCAGTCACATCCACAGCTGGGTGTTGTTTTTGCTTTGGCTCCGTCCCTTCATTCTTTCTGGAGTTTCTTCTCCACTGATCTCCTGTAGCATATTGGGCACCTACTGACCTGGGGAGTTCATCTTTCAGTGTCCTATGCCTTTTCATACTGTTCATGGGGGTTCTCAAGGCAAGAATACTGAAGTGGTTTACCATTCCCTTCTCCAGTGGACCACATTTTGTCAGAACTCTCCATGACCCATCTGTCTTGGGTGGCCCCTCACAGCATGGCTTAGTTTCATTGAGTTAGACAAGATTGTGGTCCTTGTGATCAGATTGGCTAGTTTTCTGTAATTATGGTTTCAGTGTGTCTGCCCTCTGATGCCCTGTCTCAGCGTCTAATGTCTTACTGGGGTTTCTCTTCCCTTGGACGTGGAGTATCTCTTCACGGCTGCTCCAGCAAAGCGCAGCCGCTATTCCTGACCTTGGACGTGGGGTATTTCCTCTTGGCTGCTCGCCGCTCCAGAACCACACAGCCTCCGCTCACCGCAGTTACATCAAAGAAAAGTAAATACTTGGGTGTAAGCTTAGCAAAGTGTACAGAGAATGTGTATGCTAAAAATTATGCAACAGTAAAGAAAGAAACCAATGAAGACCTGAAAAAATGGAGGTATATACTATGTTTGTGGATCAGAGGACTCAGCATATTAAATATGTCAAATGTTTTCAGATTGATCTGTAGGCTTAATGCAATTCCCATCCAAGGTATTTTTGTAGACATAGACAGGGAGAAAATATTTGCAAGCCATGTACCCAACAAAGGACTGGTATCTGGAATGTATAAAGAGGCTTCAAAACTCAACAGAAAAAAAAAAGTGCAGTTAGAATATGGACAAAAGATATAAAAGGACATGTGCATCTCGACTGTGGCGTGGACACTCGTGTCGGGCACACGCACACAGCGGTGTGAGCGAGACTGGAGAAAAGAGTCACAGGCTGCATTCGTGTCTGTGCCATGGCTGTGACTGTGGACACCCTGGCGAGCCGCGATCCACGGGGTCGCCAAGAGTCGGACACGACTGAGCGACTGGCCTAAGGCTGGGGGCAAACCGGGCAAAGTGGACAAGGGACCCTGGCGTTATTTCTTGCAACGGCATTTGAACCTATAATGACCTCAAAATAAGAAGCTCAGCTTTTAAAAACTTACATAACGTGGAAAGTACATTCATTTGGAAACAATGACTTTTTCTACTCACATTTAATGAGAGAGTTTGTTTAAATTCTGGACAAGTGTCTTAGGGTAGGCACCTCCGCTGGTGCACACGCGTCTCTCTCTGAGCCTGGAATCCCGGCGCACAGCTCTGGAGCCATCACATCTCAGGAATACACACCGTTTGATCTCCACACAAACCCACCTTGCATGCTGCTTCTGAAAATTATCTAGAAATGCTTATTTAAAACAACATTCAACACACAAAATTATGACCCAAACTGAGCTTCCATTTCTTTTTTTCTGAATCAAAGACAGACTCCTATCAGCATCCCACGCAGCCATTCACTGAGGCTTCTCCAGGCAGCGTGTCGCTCTTACACTGTCTCCTGCTCATAATTAGGCCACTGAAGGGGGTCTCGGCCAGACTGGAGCAAGGGCAGCGTAACAACATCAGGGAAGGGGTCCGCGTTACCCGACGGGCTGCCCCATCTTGTTTGCTTGGCGTTTACTTGGTTTTTAACTCCTTCCCGCAGGAGACTGCCCGCTACATGAGGGCAAGAGCCAGTCTGTCCACGCCCGAAGCCCTGGAGGGGATGGGGCCGGCCGGCGGCTGTGGCTGAGAACAGTGGCGGGCGTGGGCGCATTTTCTCCCTGTGTTCCCCACCAGCAGCCCCTGCGTCTCCAGGCCCTAGCCTGCCTGGCAGGTTCTCCAGGGGGGCCCACGAGCTCACCGATGGGCCAGGACCCGCCAGACCATCTGGTCCTGACGCACAGCATGCCCTCTCCTGGAGTCTGAGCCCCGCTGCACACACACCCTAAGACCACGCACCTACGTGCCACCCGGCGGGGACTGAGCAAGCAAATCAGAACCCGATTCGGCAGCTCCTGCAAAGGACAGTGACTTCCATGTGGGAGGCCGAGCAGGGGTCTGTCGGCTGAGAACTGTTTACAAAACTGCCCTGGAACGTGAGCTTATTGACTTAAATGCAGAAAGGCTCTGACTGCCCAGAAAGAACCCCAGGGGCCACCCCCCTCTACCCCCGGCCTCTCTCCAGTGTAGCTGGGGGAGGTCAGCACAGAGTCACATACACCCCAAAGTCCTGGCAAAAGTATCTGGGACCCAGCTTGCCAGCCCTTCCCACAGAGGACCCTGGGGCCCCCCACCTGTGCTTCTCAGAACCATGCAGCCTGTTGAAGAGATAGGAGCTGGCTTCCTCACTTCTGTATGTGTCTGTACAAGATGGGCAGCTTTTTGTGTACGCGTGATGTGCTGTCTCTTATACACATCTTTTTGTACAGTTCTTCCATGTATTCTTGCCACCTCTTCTTAATATCTTCTGCTTCTGTTAGGT
>SJYT01060385.1:82226-104177 GCA_006410635.1 Cephalophus harveyi
GAGACAGAGGTACGCGAGGTGTGAGATGGGTTTTGTCTTTTGTGTGTATATAGTACGTAAAAGGGTTACTTAATTTTTCTGCCTGAGTGGAAACGATGGGCATCTCATTCTTTGATGCAAAATGAACAGTTGGATCAGAAAGGGTGAAGGGTCTGAGACGGCTCTCCCTGCGGCTAACAGGGTGGCCCGGCACAATCTCCCGACCCCGCCCGGGTCCGAGGCAAAGCGTGTTAGTTCCTTGCAGCAGCGGTACGCCCAGACCAGCTCCTCCAGCTCCTCGCCACCGGCAGGCAGACGTGTATGTTTCAGAAGAATCTTGAAATTAGGAAGTCTGATCGCATATGGGATGGCTTGGGGACCTCCCACCCTGCCTTCCAGACAGAAATGTTCATTGACTCTGGAATGTAAGCAGATCTTCCCCTGAAGGGGACATTCCTGTCTGCCCTGGAATGTCTTTGAGATGGACCTTCCTGACTCGGCTGTAAATGGCCTTGCTCGGAGTGCCTGGACCACACGGAAACAGAAACAGGAGATTTTCGTGGAGAGCTGCTAGGATCTGTTTTTTAAAAAATACTTATAGATGGAGATCTAATTTCCTTACTGTGGATATAGCGTGATGAATGTTTTAGCATGGTGTTCTGAGGTGGAAAAGTATGGGGGGGGGTGTGTGTGTGTGTGTGATTGACTAATTTATTTGCTTAAAGTGTGAGGTGGATGTCTTTTTTCTCTATATGACTGAAATTCATACTCATTTTTCTGTTCATTGTATGGCATGATGTTTTGTGTATAGTACGAGACAGTTATCAAATTTTCTGGTACTTTGGAAATGGTATCTTTTGAGTGTGTGATGTAATTGAATATTTTGTATATGATATGAAATAAGGACGGAGAAGGAGCTGGCAACCCACTCCAGAGTTCTTGCCTGGGAAATGCCATGGGCAGAGGAGCCTGGCAGGCTACAGTCCATGGGGTCGCACAGAGTCAGACATGACTGAGCGGCTAACACACACTCACGTGAAATAAAGATCTCATTTTTTATATATGTGGTGGGAGAGGGCATCTAACCTTTCATATGTGTTTCTGCGATGCATATACAGCTGTTTTGCGTATTGTGTGAGATGGTCATTTATGCAAATCCGTGTGCATATTGGGGTGGCGTGTTATCTGGTTTAATATTTTTAGCATGGAGATAAACATGTAGCACTTTAATTCTTATCAGTTCTAAATATTTAGTACTTTCTTTTGTAATCCTCTTTTTTAAAATAACAGCTGTACTGAGATATAATCCCCATGTCGATACTCCCGTCATGGATCACAGCCTTGTCGTGGTGAAGGGGCTTGTGTAGCTGAGTGAAGCTCTGAGCCATGTCGTTCATCTAGGGCCACCAGAGACGGACGGGTCATGGTGGAGAGTTCTGATAAAACATGGTCCACTGGAGGAGGGACTGACAAACCACTCCAGTACTCTTGCCGTAAGAAACCCAGGAGAAACATGAAAAGGCAGAAAGATGCGACCGAGCAGATGAGCACCCCCGGTCAGAAGGAGTGCAGTACGCTGCTGGTTGAAGAGCGGGGGGCGATACTAACAGCTTCAGAAAGCATGAGGAGGTCGGGCCACAGTGCAAATGACGCTCAGCTGTGGGTGTGTCTGGTGGTGAAAGTCCAGTCCAATGCTGTAAAGAACAACCTTGCATAGGAACCTGGAATGTTAGGCCCATCAATCAAGGTAAATTGGGCAAGAAGGAAAAGGCAAAAGTGAACACCAACATCTTAGGAGTCAGTTAACTAAAATGGATGGGCATAGGTTAATTTAATTCAGATGACCATTATATCTACTACTGTGGGCAAGTATCCCTTAGAAGAAATGGAGTAGCCCTCATAGTCAACAGTTCAGTTCAGTTGCTCAGTCATGTCCTACTCTTTGCAACCCCATGAACTGCAGCACGCCAGGCCTCCCTGTCCATCACCAACTCCCAGAGTCTGCCCAAACCCATGTCCACTGAGTCGGTGATGCCATCCAGCCATCTCATCCTGTTATCCTCTTCTCCTAGCATCAGGGTCTTTTCCAGTGAGTCAGCTCGTCGAATCAGGTGGCCAAAGCACTGAAGTTTCAGCTTCAACATCAGGTCTTCCAATGAACACCCAGGACTTATCTCCTTTAGGATGGACTGGCTGGATCTCCTTGCAGTCCAAGGGACTCTCAAGAGTTTTCTCCAACACCACAGTTCAAAAGCATCAATTCTTTGGCACTCAGCTTTCTTTATAGTCCAACTCTCACATCCATACATGACCAGTAGAAAAACCATAGCCTTGACTAGATGGACCTTTGTTGGCAAAGTAATGTCTCTGCTTTTTAATAGGCTGTCTAGGTTGGTCATAACTTTCCTTCCAAGGAGTAAGCGTCTTTTAATTTCATGGCTGCAATCACCATCTGCAATGATTTTGGAGCCCAGAAAAATAAAGTCAGCCACTGTTTCCACTGTTTACCCATCTATTTGCCATGAAGTGATGGGACCGGATTCCATGATCTTGGTTCTCTGAATGTTGAGCTTTAAGCCAACTTTTTCACTCTCTTCTTTCACTTTCATGAAGAGGCTCTTTAGCTCCTCTTCACTTCATAGTCAACAAAAGAGTCTGAAATGCAGTAGTTGGTGCAACATCAAAAACGACAGAATGATCTCAATTCACTTCCAAGGCAAACCATTCAACATCACAGTAATCCAAGTCTACACCACAACCACTAATGCCGAAGAAGCTGAAGTTGGCCCCTTCTATGAAGCTCTACAACACCTTCTAGAATTAACACCAAAAAGAGATGTCCTTTTCGTCATAGGGGATTGGAATGCAAATAGTAGGAAGTCAAGAGATACCTGGAGTAACAGGCGAGTTTATCCTTGGAGTACAAAACAAAGCAGGGCAAAGGTTAACAGAGTTTTGTCAAGAGAGCGCACTGGCCACAGCAAACACCCTCCAACAACACGAGAGAGAGCCCTCACACAGACGCCACCAGACGCCAACACTGAAATCAGACTGATTATATTCTTTGCAGGTGAAGATGGAGAAGCTCTTTACAGTCAGCAGAAACAAGCCCTGGAGCTGACTGTGGCTCAGATCATGAGCTCCTTCTTGCAAAACTCAGACTTAAACTGAAGAAAGTAGGGAGAACCACCGGAGAAGGCAATGGCACCCCACTCCAGTACTCTTGCCTGGAAACTCCCATGGACGGAAGAGCCTGGCGGGCTGCAGTCCATGGGGTCGCTGAGTCAGACACGACTGAGCGACTTCACTTTCACTTTTCACTTTCATGCATTGGAGAAGGAAATGGCAACCCACTCCAGTGTTCTTGCCTGGAGAATCCCAGGGATGGCGGAGCCCAATGGGCTGCCACCTGTGGGGTCACACAGAGTCGGATACGACTGAAGCGACTTAGCAGCAGCAGGGCGAACCACTAGGCCATTCAGGTATGATCTAAATCTAATCCCTTATGATTATATGGTGGAGATGATGAATAGATTCCAGGGATTAGATCTAGCAGGCAAAGTGCTGGAAGAACTATGGACGGAGGTTTGTTAACGTTGTGCAGGAGGGAGTGAACAAAACCATCGCAGAGAGAAAGAAATGCAAGAAGGCAGAGTGGTTGTCTGAGGAGGTTTGACAAATAGTTGAGAGAAGAGGAGCGAAAGGCAAGGAGGAAAGGGAAAGATACACCCAGCTGAACGCAGAGCTCCAGAAAATAGCAAGGAGACATAAGAAGACCTTCCTAAATGAACAGTGAAAAGAAATAGAGGAAAATAATAGAATGGGAAAGACTAGAGAGCTATTCAAGAAAATTGGAGATATCAAGGGAACATTCCAAGCAAGGATGGGTACAATAAAGGGCAGAAATGGTAAGGACCCAAAAGAAGCAGAAAAGGTTAAGAAGAGGTGGCAAGTTCTTCTCATACAGAAGAATTATACAAGAAAATCTTAATGACCTGAATAATCACAATACTGTGGTCACTCATCTAGAGCCAGACATCCTGTAACATGAAGACAGTGAGCCTTGGCAAGCATTACTACAAGCAAAGCTAGAGGAGGCAATGAGATTCTGGCTGAGTTTTTTCAAATTCTAAAAGATGATGGTGTTAAAGTGCTGCGTTCAGTATGTCAACAAATCTGGAGAACTCAGTAGTGGGCACAGGACTGGAAAAGGCCAGTTTTCATTACAATCCCAAAGAGGGCAATGCCAAAGGATGTTCAAACTACTGCCCAATGGTGCTTATTTCACAGGCTAGCAAGGTTATATCCCAAATCTTTCAAGCTAGGCTTCAGCAGTACTTGGATCAAGAACTTCCAGATATACAAGCTGGATTTAGAAAAGGCAGAGGAACCAGAGATCAAATTGCCAACATTTGTTGGATCAAAGAGGGATCAAGGGAATTACAGAAAAACATCTATTTCTGCCTCATTGATTGTGCTAAAGCCTTTGACTGTGTGGATCACAACAAACTGTAGAAAATTCTTAAAGAGATGGGAATACCAGACCACCTTACCTGCCTTCTGAGAAACCTGTATTCAGGTCAAGAAGCAACAGTTAGAACCAGACTTGGAACAACTGACTGGTTCAAAATTGGAAAGGGAGTAAGACAAGGCTGCATATTGTCACCCTGCTTATTTAAATTACATGCAGAGCACATCATGCAAAATACCCCAGGCTGGATGAATCACAAACTGGAATCCAGATTGCCAGGAGAAACGTCAACAACCTCAGATATACAGATGATATCGCTCTAATGGCAGAAAGTGAGGAGGAACTAAAGAGCCTCTTGATGAGGGTGAAAGAGGAGAGTGAAAAAGCTGACTTATAGCTCAACATTCAAAGAACTAAGATCATGGCATCTGGTCCCATTGCTTCACGGCAAATAGATGCAGGAAAAGTGGAGACAGTGATAGATTTTATTTTCTTTGGCTCCAAAAATGACTGTGGATGGTGATTGCAGCCACAAAATTAAAGGAAGCTTGCTTCTTGGAAGGAAAGCTAGGACCAACCTAGATAGCATGTTAAGGAGCAGCGACGCTTTGCTGACAAAGGTCCGTAGAGTCGAAGCTACTTTTTTCCAGTTGTCATGTACAGATGTAAGAGCTGGACCATAAAGAAGGCGAAGTGCCAAAGAATTGATGCTTTTGAACGGTAGTGCTGAGAAGACTCTTAAAATCTCTTGGACTGTAAGGAGACCCAACCAGTCCATCCTAAAGGAAATCAACTCTGAGTACTCGTTGGAAGGACTGATGCTGAAACCAAAGCTCCGATGCTGAAACCAAAGCTCCAATACTTTGGCCACCTGATGCAAAGAACTGACTTATTGGAAAAAACCCTGATGCTGGGAAAGATTGAAGGCAGGAGAAGGGGACGACAGAGGAAGAGATGGTTGGATAGAATCAACTCAGTGGACATGAGTTTGAGTGAACTCCAGGAGATGGTGGAGGACAGGGAAGCCTGGTGTGCTGCAGTCCGTGGGGTCGCAGAGAGTGGGACAGGACTTAGCAACTGAGCACCAGCTATGAGTGTCTTCTGTGGCCGCCCTCCTCACTGAGAGTGATGCTTTCAAGACTCATCTATGTTTCTGCATGATAGTTCTTCCTTTCTTTTTATTGTCAATATTTCATTCATTATATGGATTTACCACATTATCCATTCATCAGCTGATGGAATTGCACTGTTTCCACCTTGAGACTTTTATCAATAATAGACACTTATATGTCAGTTTTCGGCGGACGTTTGTTTTCATTTCTCTTGGGTCTGTACCTAGGTGTGAAACTGCTGGGTCCCATGCTAACTTCATGTTTAATATTTTTGAGAAACTGCCAGACTGTTTTCCAAAGTGACTGCATTTCACATTCCCGCCAGCAGTGCCTGATTCCGATTTCTTTACGTCCTTGGCAACGCTTGTTTTCGCCTGTCTTTCTCGTTTTGGCCTCACCACGCAGCATGTGGGATCTTAGCTCCCTGACTAGGGATCGAACCTCTCCCCCTCCTACAGCGGAAGCATGGAGTCCCAACCACCAGGCCACCGAGCTAGCCCCTTGCCTGTCCCTCTGACTCTAGCCGTTCTCGCGGGCGAGAGGTGGGACCTGCGGTTTCGGTTTGCATTTCCCTATAGGCTAAGGACGTTGAGCATCTTTACATGTGCTTATTGGCCAGTTGTGTATCTTCTTTAGAGAAATATCTGTTCAGATAATTGGTTCACTTTTGTAATTGAGTGTCCTTTTATTGTTGAGTTATAAGTGTGTGGGCATTGTTTGTATCCTTACATATTCTTTTTTTGAGGAACGTTTTTTGACGTTTGTTTCCTTATTTTTGGTTGTGCTGGGTCTTTGCTGCTATGTGCCGGCTCTCTATGGTCGGGGGAGCAGAGCCTACTCTTCATCGTGCTATGGGGGCTTCTCATTGTGGTGGCTTTTCTTGTTGCGGAGCTCGGGAAGGAAACACACGCGCTAGTGGGCTTCAGCAGTTGCGACAGGTCGGCCCAGTGGCCGTGGCGTCCGGGACGAGCTCCCCACGGCGTGTGGGATCTGCCCAGACCAGGGGTCTACCTGAGTCCCCTGCATTGGCGGGCAGATTCTCACCCACGAAACCACCAGGGAAGCCCTCTCACGTATTGTTTATGTGTTCCAGGCACAAATCTCTGATCAGACTATGATTTGCAAAAATTCGCGTTTCTCTTCGCTGTCCTGGTGGCGCCCTTTGAGACGTACGTGTCTTTCATTTTGACGACGTTCAACTCACCCGTTCTTGCTTGTGTTGTTTGTGCCTGTACCCTGTCTAAGAAACCGCTGCCTAATCCAGGATTTATGCCCATGCCTTTTCTAAGAGTTTAAAAGTTTGAGCTCTCACATTTAGGCCTTTGGTGCCTTTGAGCTAATCTTTTATATACATATGCGGTAGCAGTCCAATTTCATTCTTTTGCATGTGAATATTCAGTTTTTCCAGCGCCATTTCTTAAAAAGACTATGCTTTCTCCATTGACTTGTCTTGGCATCCTTTTTGAAAAGCAGTTGACCATAAATGTGAGGGCTTATTTTTGGACTCTCAGTTCTAGTCCATTGATCTGGATTTCTGTCCTCACGCCAGTACTGTCTTGATTACTGTAGCTTTGTAGTAAATTTTGAAATCAGGAAATGGGAGTACTCCAACTTTGTTCTTCTTGTTCAAGATTGTTTTGGCTATTCTGGGTCTTGTGAATTTCCACACGCATTTTAGGATCACATTATCCATATCTGTGAGGAAGCCATCTGGGTTTTGATATGGGCGGTAGATTCGCTGTGAGAACATTCACATCTTAACAACTTTGTCTCTGAACCTATAACTGTCTCCCCATTTGTTCAGGTCTTCTTCAATTTCCTTCAAAAATGTTTCCTAGCTTTTGGAATATAAGTATCATACTCTTTCATTACATTGATTAGTAATTTGTTTTTTAATTAACACACTATACTTTTTAGAGCAGACTTAGGTTTACAGAAAACTTGGTCACAAAATACAGAGCTCCCACTTGTCCCGTCTTCCAGCCCCCACACATCACGTCCCCTGTTATTAACATCGATACGTTTGTTATAATTGTTATAATTGTATCTGAACCAACATCGATACACTGGTATGTACTGCTATGTATTGATACTACACAAAGTTCGTAGTTGACAGAGCTGACATTCTGCGGGTCTGACAAACGTGTGACGCCGTGTGTCTGCCATCACAGTCCCACACAGAGCTGCCCCACTGCCCGAAGGCCATCTGCTCCACCTGCTCGCCCTCCCCACCCAGCCCCCGGCAGCCACTCATGCTTTCCTTCCCTCCACGGTTTCGCCTTTCCCAGGAGGTCATGAGGCTGTCATCATGCAGTGTGCAGCCCTTCCCACTGGCATCTTTTACTTAGAAATGCACGTCGAAGGTTTCTCTATGTCTTCTCAGGGCGGCTCAGAGGGTAAAGAGCCTGCCTGTCTTTCTATGGCTTGAGCTCGCTTCTTTTTCATGCTGAGTAATATTCCATTGTCTGGGTGGATCACACTTTATCCATTTACTGAGGATATTTTGCTTGCGTCCAGTTTGGGCAACTGTCATTAAAACTGCTGTAAATGTCTCTGTGCGTGTTTCAATCCTTCGGGTAAATGCCAAGGAGCACGACTACTGGACCTAATGGTAAGAAAACCTTTATTTTCTAAGAAACCGTCACGATATCTTCCGACATGGCTGCTCCATCTGCATCCCCCCCAGCAGTGGTGAGAGTTCCTGGTGGTAAGGCGCTCACCAGCGATCGCCGCCATCGGTGTTCTGGGTTGCGGCCGTTCGATTAGGTATGCAGTGGTGCCAGAATGTTGCTGTGCTTCGCATTTCCCTGATGACACAGGATGTGGTCTCTTTTCTCATGCTTGTTTGCCATCGGTAACTCACTTGGTGAGGTGTTTGTTCAGGTCTTTTGCCCATTTCCAACTTCGGCTCCCAGAGGTATAGCCCCCTGCGGCCCCACCACTGGGGCCTGCTCCCTCTCGGGGGCTCACGGGGGCTCCTCTTCCCCTTGCAGGAGACGACCTGTGGCAGACTGGACAGCCCACTTGAGGGTGCTCGTGGGGCGGTCAGCGCTGGACGCACGGGGTGGGCTGAGGCACAGAGCACCTGCCGCAGCTGGACTAAGCTTGGGTTTTCAGGCGACGCTGCCTTAGCTCAGGAGGCACGGATGCCGGGCCATCTCTCTTTTAGGCTGGCATTCCCACCGCTGTTGTTCAGTCACTAAGTCATGTCAGACTCTCTGTGACCCCACGGACTGCAGCACGCCAGGCTTCCCTGTCCTTTATTATCTCCTGGAGTCTGCTCAAACTCATGTCCGTTGAATCAGTGATGCATCCAACCATCTCATCCTCTGTCGTTCCCTTCTCCTTCTGCCTTCAATCTCCCAGCATCAGGGTTTTTTCCAATGAGTCAGTTATTCACATAATGTGGCCAAAGTATTGGTGCTTCAGCTTCAGCATCAGTCATTCCACTGAATATTCAGGACTGATTTCCTTTAGGATTGACTACTTCGATCACGTAATCTCATCCTCTGTCGTTCCCTTCTCCTTCTGCCTTCAATCTCCCAGCATCAGGGTTTTTTCCAATGAGTCAGTTATTCACATAATGTGGCCAAAGTATTGGTGCTTCAGCTTCAGCATCAGTCATTCCACTGAATATTCAGGACTGATTTCCTTCAGGATTGACTACTTCGATCACGTGGCAGTCCAAGGGACTCTCAAGAGTCTTCTCCAACACCACAGTTCAAACGCATCAATTCTTTGGTGCTCAGCCTTCTTTGCGGTCCAGCTCTCACATCTATACATGACTACTGGAAAAACCACAGCCTTGACTGTATGGATCTTTGTCGGCACAGTGATGTCTCTGATTTCTAGTACGCTGTCTAGGTTTCTCATAGCTCTTCTTCCAAGGATCAAGCATCCTTTAATTTGGGGCCTCCAATCACTGTCTGTTTTGGAGTTCACGAACATAAGATCTGTTACTGTTTCCACTTTTTCTTCCATCTATTTGCCATGAAGCAATAGGACCAGATGCCATGATCTTAGTTCTTTGAATGTTGAGTTTTAGACCAGCTTTTTCACTCTCCTCTTTCACCCTCATCAAGAGGCTCTTTAGTTCCTCCTCACTTTCTGCCATTAGAGTGGTATCATCCATCCGGTTCTAACTGTTGCTTCCTGAACTGCATACAAGTTTCTCAGGAGGCAGGTAAGGTGGTCTAGTACTCCCATTTCCTTAAGAATTTTCCACAGTGTGTTGTGATCCGGACATGGAACAATGGACCGGTTTTAAATTGGGAAAGGAGTACGTCAAGGCTGTATATTGTCACCCTGCTTATTTAACTTCTATGCAGAGTACATCATGCAAAATGCTGGGCTGGATGAAGCCCAAGCTGGAATCAAGATTGCCGGGAGAAATATCAATAACCTCAGATATGCAAATGACACCACCGTTATGGCAGAAAGCAAAGAACTAAAGAGCCGCTTGATGAAAGTGAAAGAGGAGAGTGAAAAATCTGGTTTAAAACTCAACATTCCAAAAACTAAGATCATGGCATCCGGTCCCATCACTTCATGACAAATAGATGGGGAAACAATGGAAACAGTGAGAGACTTAATTTGGGGGGCTCCAAAATTGCTGCAGATAGTGGCTGCAGCCATGAAATGAAAAGATGCTTGCTCCCTGGAAGAAAAGCTATGACCAACCTAGACAGCATATTAAAAAGTAGAGACATTGCTTTGCCAACAAAAGTCCATCTAGTCAAAGCTATGATTTTTCAGTAGTCATGTATGGATGCGAAATTTGCACTATAAAGAAATGAAGCTTATGAACTGTGGTTCTAAAAGACTCTTGAGAGTCCCTTGGACTGCAAGATTAAACCAGTCAATCCTAAAAGAGATCAGTCCTGAATGCTCATTGGAAGGACTGATGCTCAAGCTGAAGCTCCCATAGTTTGGCCACCTGATGTGAAGAGCTGACTCATTTGAAAAGACCCTGATGCTGGGAAAGATTGAGGGCAGGAGGAGAAGGGGACGACAGAGGATGTGATGGTTGGATGGCATCACCGACTCGATGGACATCAGTTTGGGTGAACTCTGGGAGTTGGTGATGGACAGGGAGGCCAGGTGGGCTGCAGGCCACAGGGACAGTCAGGACAGTCAGACCTGACTGAGCGACTGGACTGAGCTGAACAGCACCGGGAGGTGGCTTCTTTACCACTAGCACCGCCTGGGAAGCCCAAAACCTTTGCCTGTCTTCAGTTGAGTTCAGCCGCTCAGTCGTGCCTGACTCTGTGACCCCACGCACTGCAGCACGCCAGGATTTCCTGTCCATCACCAACTCCCAGAGCTTGCTCAAACTCATGTCTGATGCTATCTAATCATCTCACCCTCTGTCTTCCCCTTCTCCTCCTGCCTTCAATCTTTCCCAGCATCAGACTTTTCCAAAGAGTCAGTTCTTTGCATCAGGTGGCCAAAGTATTGGAGCTTCAGCTTTAGCATCAGTCCTTCCAACGAATATTCAGGACTGACTTCCTTTAGAATGGGCTGGTTGGATCTCCTTGCAGTCCAAGGGACTCTCAAGAGTCTTCTCCAACACCACAGTTCAAAAGCATCAATTCTTCGGTGCTCAGCTTTCTTTATGGTCTAACTCTCACATCCAAACATGACTATTGGAAAAACCATAGGTTTGACTAGATGGACCTTTGTTGGCAAAGTAATGTCTCTGCTTTTGAATATGCTGTCTAGGTTGGTCATAACTTTGTGACCCTATGGACTGTAGCCCGCCAGGCTTCTCTCTCCATGGGCTTTCCCAGGCAAAAATACTGGAGTGGGTTTCCCTATCCTTCACCAGGGAATATTCCCGACTCAGAGATAGAATCTCTGTCTCCTGCATTGCAGGTTAGATGTTAAAACACACCGGTTCAATCCCTGGGTCAGGAAGATCCCTGGAAAAGGGAATGGCAATCCACTCTAGTATTCTTGCCTGGAGAATCCCATGGACAGAGGAGCCTGGCGGGCTACAGTTCATAAGGTTGCACACCACTGAAGTGACTTAGCACGGCCCGACATAGTCAATGAAGCAGAAGTATATATTTTTCTGGAATTCCCTTGCTTTTTCTGTGATATAACAGATTTTGGAACTTTGATTGCTGGTTCCTCTGCCTCTTCTAAATCCAGCTTTTACATCTAGAAGTTCTCAGTTCGCACACTCTTAAGCCAGTCTTGAAGGCTTTTGAGCATTACTTTGCTAGCATGTGAAATGAACACGGTCGTATGGTAGTTTGTGGCAGCATTCCCACCAGGGCTTTGAAATGATAGTATTTTAACTCTGCACTTCTTCATTTATCAGCTGGGATATTCATAAAGAAAACTGACCCCTCATCAGGTGTTTGGTTACCTTGAGACGCAGTTTGTATGCAAGGCCAGGACGGTAACTGATTTTCTCCCATCATCCCTCAGGTTTGAAAATTATGAGTTGGTTCCTCAGGGCCTCGCGCTACCGCCGCGCGGGGTTTTTGAGTAGCATCGTGTATTCGTAGCTGAGGTGCTGTAACCCGTTGCTGCTATTATTCTTTTCGATGCTCAGTGGCCCGCATGTGGCTCCTGGCTCCTGTCCACAGGGGTCTGTGCCGCGCCTGTGCTTTCTGGCCCCCTTCATTTCCTGATCCATGCCCAAGAGTGCCTAGCCACCTCCTTGCCTTTGGCACACAGATAGGGTATAAAGCTCACCGTAGAGTCTGTTTGCCGGTGCTGGCATTGGCATGAGCTGTGCGTTGGCCCCGGTGCCCGGCGCTCTCCTCCGCTCGCCGGCGAGTCCGTGACCGGCGCTCTCCTCCGCTCGCCGGCGAGTCTGTGCCCGGCGCTCTCCTCCGCTCGCCGGCGCGTCTGCTGGGCCCCACCCGGGGCGCTGTCCTTGTGGCGTGCTCCCTGTTGTGCTTTGTCCTGGGCAGGGTCAGAGTCTGAGCACCCTGCTGTTCCCGCCACGCGTCTCCACGGTAGGCTGGTGGGGGCTGCCTTCCTGCTGAGGGTTAGGCTGTCTGGCCTGGGGCCTGGCCCCCGAGGACTCCTGGGCCGGTGGGACATGCCCCCCGTCATGCCCTCCCAGAGCATGTCTTGGTGCCTCTCAGAGCTTCTGTGCAGTGCCAGGCAGCCTCCTCCGGTGCATCCTCATCAGGGCTCAGCCCAGGACTCAGGCTCTCCACCCAGCTCTGGAGCGCCCCTCCGCAAGGCCCTCCTCTCCTGTGCCCGCCCCGCAGCCTCGGCACCCTGGCCCCCGAACTGTGGCTTGCCCCATTTGTCCATTTCTCGGGTCACGGCCTGCACTGCCTGGCGCGGCCCAGTTTCTGGTTGTCTCTGGTGGGAGGGTGGCCTCGGCCCTCCACGCACATGCTGGCCTTAGGAAGCAAGGCGGGAGGCTGTCTCTGCCTGCTGGTCACGGGGCCTCGGGGTCGGTGTGGCCACCTGCCTGTTTCTGGGCTGCGGCACCACCCTGTGTTTCATGAGGGGTCCCAGGAGACTGAAGCCCCCCTGCCGCCGCCATCGGCACAGACTTCTAGTCCAGACAGACACGTGGGGCAGGCAGTACCCTCCACAGCCTGGGCGCCCTTTCTCCTGCCTGGCCACCTTAATGCTGTGCCCTGGACACCACCCTGGAGGCAACCCCACGACAGCATGCACAGGTATCTGCACCTTATTGCAGATGCAAGAACCCCTGTGCGGAGGGTCAACGGTTTATTAAGTGCTTGCATCCCTACCTGTGGACTGTTCCAGCTTTCCTGTTATAAATCACGCTGCAGTTAGTAGCCCTGTTGTGTCTTTCGTACTTTGTATCTTCAGGACTTCCCAGGCAGCTCAGTGGGTAAAGCATGCCACTGCAACACAGGAGACACAGACTCAATCTCTGAATCGGGAAGGTTCCCTAAAGGAGGATAAGGAAACCCACTCCAGTATTTTTGCCTGGGAACCCCATGGAAAGAGAAGCCTGGAGGGTACAGTACATAGGGTCACGAAGGGTCGGACACCACTGAAGTGCCTGAGCCCGTGTACACACAGTGTATCTTTAGGGTGTTTTCCTACCTGGGGCCTCTGAGCCAAAGGGTGATGCCCATATTGTTGTGCTCAGTATTGCCCATCCCCTCTTCGTTGCCACCAGCAATACCTGAGAGGAGACTCTTGCCAACAAGATAAGTTGTCAGGAGCTGTGTTTCTGTTGCCAGCTTGAGCAAGAGAGGCCTCGGGAGATATCCGAGCACAGGTCTGAGGGCACAGTGCCACTCAGGCCTGGGAGCAGCTCAGCCGTGGCCTTGAGGTGTGAGGGCCCAGCGTGTCCCGGAGGGCCAAGGAGGCCAGGCCAGAGTCAGGGCGGGACCCAGGCCCAAGGCAGGACCTCTGGGAGCTGGAGCAGTGACTGGGGCTGAGGAGAGGCCTGGCGCACCCTGACCTAGACGCTGAGGGCCAGCTCGTTGGCGGCTCTGTCCAGGAGAGGCCAGGGTAGTGGGATATGGCAGCCACCTAGACAGGACAGGTGGGCCCAGGCCAGGAGCTGCGGAGGCTGAGAGCCACGGCCGCGTCAGGCACGTGTGCAGACGGAGCCGAGAGGACCTCCTCATGAGCCAGATGTGGGGAAACAGCAGTGGGGGAGTCAGGTACGAACCCAGGTGCTTGTGCGCCAGTCGCAGAAAAGATGGAGCCCTGCTGGCCAAGACGGAGAAGCTGACCACCCGCAGTCACTGAGGGACACGCTGGTGCACAGGCCCAGGAGGGCCACTCGCATCGGGACAGAGCTCAAGAGTACGGGGCGGAGTGAAAGCACTGGCCAGTGTGGCCGCAGAGAGAGGAGACGAGGATGGCCAGGGTCCGGGAAGGTGCCAGTTAGAGGGCAGAAAACGGGACAGCCAGCCGAGGGGCTGAGCTTCCAGGAGCAGGGAGCAGCGTGGCGGGTCAGAGGGGCCGGTAGACGCAGCTCACAGAGTCTGGGGTGACCCGGGCCAGAGCGTTTTTCTGGGGGAGGGCAGAAGGCTGCAGGGTTAAGAGACCAAACCGGAAGGGGAATTGGGTGCGCCAGTGTAGACGGCTCTCCTGAGGAGTTGTGTTACGAAGAAAGCAGAGAAGCACACGTCAAGAGAGCCCATTTCATTCTGTTCTGTTCTGTTGTTCAGACAGACAGCCTCACTGGAATGGTCCATCAGGGCAGAGGAGGACATTCAAAAGGAAGGGAGCGGGCCCGGGGGAGCCCGGGTGGGGTGTGGAGGATGGGTGTCTCTGGGGGTGGCTGGGAGGCAGGGGAGAGGGGGCCGCTCACCTCTGGGCAAAGAGGAGGCATGGGCGAGGTGGGAGGGCGTCTCCTCTCCCTCCTCGTGTCCTGGCTTCTGGTCCCTCCTTTCTGTTCTGCCCTGGTGAGGTAACCACGCAGTGTGGCCCACGCAGGCCGGAGAGCTGCGACCTGCGTGCACACTCGGGAGCTCACCACCACCAACGCAGCACACAGGGCTTCGCGCCAGCTGTCCTCAGGCCCCTTGCGCTTGGGCTCTGAGCGAGGCCCCGGATGGTTTTGGGCAGAGGAGGGACCTTCTGCAGCTCATGTGTTATGAGAGTTACCATTTCATGTGGGGAATAGATTTGGGGCCCAAAGAAAGAAGCAGAAGGCCAGTCCTGAGGTGATACACCAACTGGCGAAGTTGACGGCCTTGGACCGGGTGGGGTGGGGGAGCTGCAGCAGATTCGGGGGTCCACTGACAACCTGCGTCGGGGGGCAGGAAGGAGCCCCCCTGCGATGGGGCTGGGGGAGGCCGGGTGTGGACCTTCTGCCATCAGAGCCCGAGCTTCTCGGGTATTGCAGCAGAGACGTGGCTGGGCAGCTAGATACAGGAGCGCAGGGCTCAGGCCAAGGTCCGGGCTGTTGTCATCAAGGAGGTTACCCTGGAGAACAGGTGGGCAGCCCAGACGGCTGGTCCGCACCCTCAGCAAGAGAGCCCAGGCCTGGAACGAATTCGGAACCGTCGCTGTGCCTCGCGCGCCTGTCACCGGCTCCCCACAGTGTCAGAGGCGCTGTCAGCTGACTTGGAGTCACCTCCCCCAAGTCCAGGGCTGATCCCAGTCTGCTGTCGCCTGGGCCTCCCCTTCCAACCTGGGTCAACTGAGCTCCCATTTCTTGGAAAACAGAAGCATCTAGAGCAGACCATGCATTGGGGCAGGGTGTGGGCCGCCTCCATGTGAAGGGCTGCCAAAGGCCCCACATCTAGTCCCCAGTCCTGGGCGGGGACTGGGGTTCATAGAGCACGCCACTCTCCCTCTACCCAGTCACCGCCACTGAGGCAGCATGCCGTCTCCCCAGGCACCGTGGTCACGATCCTCTTGTACCCAATCACTGCAGCTGAGGTAGGGCACTGTCTTCTCCTCACGCACGTGGTCACTCTGCCCTCTACCCAGTCACCACCACTGAGGCAGGAAGAACTGTCTTTTCCTTCTGGCCCCCAAACTCCACGTGTGGCTTCCGTCTACAGCCTTGAAAGCTTGTCTGTGCCCTCCTCCGTCGAGCAAAGCCTTCCCCCAGTGTGTCCACACTGCCCTGGCCACGGCCCCAGAGGTGCCTCACCTCCCTCCCCCTCCCCCAGCCACATCACAACACCCACGGGTGGGGGCCTCCTCCCCAGGCTGCCAGACCCCCACGCGGGGTTCTCTCTCACTGGCTCCTCCTGGACTCCCTAGCATCTCCGCTGGGAGGGCTGCAGGGCCTGGGCCCTCGTCCTCACTCCCTCCCTTCACCGTCTCATCATCTCCAGACGCCGCAAGCTCCCCCAGCCTCAGGGCAGTCCCAGTTGCAGGTCAAGTGGCATCACCCTCCCCAGATGGTCAGCAGCTGTCCCTCCCTGCCTCCTCTCATGCCAGCTACCCCAGCAGTCCCACCCACCCTACAGCTCCCCACCTGGGGCAGCACCCCGGCTCTCCCTTCGCTGCCTCTCACCCCAGCCCCGCCCCCACAGACACAGGGCAGCGGGAGGCCAAGCCCAGGCAGACAGCCCTCTGCTCGGACACTCCAGGAACCTCTGCATCTGACCAGATCTCCAACCTCTCTGTGCCCTCCAGCTTTCTCCTGGTCTCTGAAAGCATTCTTCACACTCCGTCCCGCCCCGAGGCCTGAGGTTGGCTGGGCTCTCCACGGGCGGGCCGCCCCCAACCGGTTACTTGCAGAGCTCGCTGCTCCTCAGGACCCTCCCGCGCTGGTCCACTCGAAGGTAACCATCTCCGGACACCCGCTGCCTGCCCCAGTCGGCTTGTCTCCCACGGGACACCACATTTCGCTGGCCTTTGCGATCCGCCCCCCACCCGCAGTGTGGGCCCCACGAGGGCGTGGGCGCCGTGATCACTGCTTTACAGCTCCACGGCAGGGCCTGCAGAAAGGCGGACTCACGGACGGGTGGCGGGGTCAGCCTTGCTGCCTACTGTCTGGGAGCCCAGAGGCCGGGTTTCTGTCTGTCCGCGGCGGCCCGGTTCCTGCCTGACGCTGATTCCCAGGAAAACGGGAATGCAAGAACCAGCCCGCCTCCCTCGGAGGAAACCCTAGGTCTGGGGGCGGGGTCCTAACGCCTGCCGTCTGCAGGACCCGAAGTTCCGCAAGCCGCGCCTCCGCCCCGCGCGGCGCCTGCCGGCCCCGCCCCGCCCTCGGCCACCAGGCACCGCCCCCGCCCGGCCGCCGGGTGGGAGCCGGGCCGCGCAATGCGCATGCTCCAGGCGCGGCGCCCCCGACTCTGCGGTCGGCTCCGCTCGGGCATTTCCGCCTCTTTGTTTTAAACTCCGGACGGGTTTTTTTCTCCTGCTCCTGGGGGGGACCCGGAGGGAGCGGCGCCCCCTCCCCCTGCCCGCGCTGCCCCCGCGTGCGCCCGGCTCGCCCGCAGCTGAGACGGCAGGTCAGTGAGTCCGCGCCCCGCCTGGCCTGGCCCGTGGCGCCCGCTCCACAGGCCGCGGCCTCGGCCCGTGTCCGGGCCCGGAAGGCTCCGAACCCCGGCCCTCGTCGGCCCGGCCTGCGGCGCCCCGACTCCGCTCGGCAGGCCCAGGCCCGGGCCGGACCCACGGGGGCCAGACCTAGGGCAGGGCCCGACCTCGGGACGGGTCTTCGGGGAGCGACCGGGGGTGGCTGGATCCCAGGACCGGCCACTGGGGAGGGCCGGACTCCTGGACAGGTCACCGGGGAGGACCGGGCCCCTGGACGGGCCACCGCAGAGGGGCCAGCGAGGACCAGACCCCAGGACGGGTCACCAGGGAGGGACCAGGGAGGACCGGACCCCTGGACGGGCCACCGCAGAGGGGCCAGCGAGGACCAGACCCCAGGACGGGTCACCAGGGAGGGACCAGGGAGGACCGGACCCCTGGACGGGCCACCGCAGAGGGGCCAGCGAGGACCAGACCCCAGGACGGGTCACCAGGGAGGGACCAGGGAGGACCGGACCCCTGGACGGGCCACCGCAGAGGGGCCAGCGAGGACCAGACCCCAGGACGGGTCACCAGGGAGGGACCAGGGAGGACCGGACCCCTGGACGGGCCACCGCAGAGGGGCCAGGGAGTATCTAGCCCCAGGATGGGTCATCAGGGAGGACTGGACCTTAGGACCCACCTAGAAAAGACTAGGAAGCACTGGATGCCGAGACAGATCTCTTCTAAGAGAGCCCAACCCCGATATGGGTCATGGAGGAGGGCTGGGACCTTAAGACTCAGCAGGAATCAGCTGGACCCGAGACAGGTCACCGAGGATGGCCAGGACTTAGGAACGGCTGGGACTAGGACAAGTCACTGAGGAGCCGTGGACCTCAGGATGGGTCACCTGGGGGCGGTCTGTACCCCAGGACTGGCCCATGGAAAGATCAGGACTTGAGCAACCCCACTGGAGAGAACTGAGACCCCAGGACTGCTCTCCAGTAGGGCCAGGATGTCGAAACTGCCCTGTGAGCACTGCTGGGACCTGGGACGGCCCGGCCTTCCCAGGAGCCAGGACCCTGGGGCTGTGCCACGTGGAGGGCTCCGTCTTGTGACAGGCTGCAGGGATACCCAGGTAGGTCGTGAAGGAGAGCTGGACGCCGGGCAGTCCTGGAGAAGGCTGGCGCTCAGACAGGACCGGGACTGCGATGAGAGCTGAAACTTGGAGACAGGCCCCCAGGAAGGCTGTGACTCTTGAATGAGTCACTGAGAAGCACCCAGGCCTCAAGGGTGGTCTCTGAGGAGTGCTGGGACCCCAGGCTGGACCCCCAGGGGCCTGGGCCCTGGGGCAGTTTCCAGAGTGCCTGGAATCCACTCAGCTCACTCGGCTGGACCCCAGCTGCTATAAAGATCTGGAGCCTCAGGGATCCTGGGTACGTAAGCCCACAGGTGCAGACCCGCCCTCTCTGTGAGGCCCCTGAGCGCCTGGGCCCCACAAACCTGCTGACCTTCAGCAGCTGCTGCCTGGACTGGCCCCCGGGGGCAGGCTGGGCTGAGACTGATGGAGCTCCTGCTCCACCCTGCTCCGTGCCCCAGCCGGCAGGGCGCCCCTCCCCAGGCCGAGGAGGCTGCCCGCTGCCTGCTCTCCCAGCCTCTGCTCCAGGGCTGCCGTTTCCTCACCTGCGCTCCTGCCAGGGTCGGTCATCTCCAGTCACTCCTGCCCGCCCCGCCCCCGGTGGTGTCACAGAAGCGCCCCCTTCTCCAGGTCTGGAGGTGTTTTCAGTGTCCAGGAGCTTCCAGGAGGGATGGGATCCAGACGGCCGTGTGGGGTGCAGGGAGGGTTTGGGGGCCATTGGTCCAGTGCATGTCAAGTGGGCCATCAGGCGCCTTTTCCACTCCAGGAGGAGCCCCTGGGGTGGGGGCTCTGCTTCTCCAAAACCTTACCGTCTGACCTCACCCGAACCTGGCCTGCGGTGCCCTTTACTTTGAAAGCAGAGACGGAGACGTGCTGCCTTTGGGCCAGGGAAAGCTCCAGAGTGTCCAGCGCATGAGGCCGCCCAGGTGGGCACTGTCTGCCTGGCGTGGGGCCAGCGTGCAGCGCGTTCACTGTATGGACGAGAGGCGGGAGTGCATTCGGAGGGGGTGCCCTGTGTTAGTGTGGGGTGTGGCTCTCACGCCCGAGGGAGAGCCCGGATGATCAGTTCACTGTTTCATGTTGCGCCATAGCTTCTCTTCTTGGTTACTTAGGAGGAACCCCCTTTGCGTTTTCAGTGTCACATTTCACAGGACCTAATCTTAAACGGAGTCCACGAATAGTCCAGCCTAGGAAGTTTTATTTGTCAGTTGGAGAAGGAAATGGCAGCCCACTCCAGTGTTCTTGCCTGGAGAGTCCCGGGGACAGGGGAGCCTGGTGGGCTGCCGCCTGTGGGGTTGCACGGGGTCGGACACGCTGGAGTGGCGCAGCAGCAGCAGCAGCAGCCATGCTTGGGACCTTCTTGCTCACTGCTTGCTTCTGATTTTGTTTGTTTGTTTAAACATACACTTTACTTCTTAAAAAACTTAGTTTTCTTTGAAGTTTTGGAAAAGGCTTGTGAAACTGGGCATTCAAGTTTGATTAGGCTCTTTATTTTCTCATTTTTGGATTTTTGAAGGTGTGATAGCACTGGATGGTTATATTATTTATATATTACAGTCCTGCAAGTTACCCCAAAATGTAGTGCCTTAGAACCACATCAGTTATCTCACTGTCAGAGGTCAGGAGTCTAGGAACAGCTTAGCTGCATCCCCAGCCTCAAGAGTCTCACAAGGCTGCAGACAGGGTGCTGGCTGGGGCTGTGGTATCTGTCCGTAGGCTCAGCTGGGGGTATCTGTTTCCAGGTTGCTTGCTGGAGACATCCGTAGGGCAGCTTGAGGGAGCCCGTGACTGATGGGAGAGTGAGCCGGAGGCCACAGTGTTGATGACCTAATCTTGGCTGGGGTATCCCATCCCTTCTGCCATGTTCTTTGTTACCATGTTCTGTGCTCCTCAGTTGCCAGGCCCTGCGCATGCTTGAGCAGGAGGAGCGCCACAGGTGATTCCTGGGAGGGGCCGGGGGCCGCTGGGCTGTCCTGATGCCTGGCCTCCATTAGGTGCGAGCTCCTGAGAAGTGCCCTGCAGGGGGAAGGAACAGGGCTGTGCGGAGCAGTGCGGTCCGCCCGCGGGCACAGCAGCTCAGCTGTCTCTTGAGTTGCACAGGTTTGCTCTGATGTCACCTTGGTACTGATGCAGAGGTGCTGGAGCTTGCACGTGATGAGAGAGAACTTGCAAATAGGAAAGATTTTTAGGAGTTAGCCTAGAACGCTTGCAGCAAACCGTAAGCCCCCACCCCCCCCACAGTTAAATTGTAGGCATTGTGTGTCAGAGATGTAGCTTGAAGCTTCAAGGGCAGTGATTTTAGTTGTTTCTGGAACTTTGATTCCTGCCAGTTATTTTGCTCTGGGAATTATAAACTGATGTTTCTAAGACATTTGTGAAGTGTGAGGTCCAAGATGTTTTGCGTATTTGACCCTCGAAGGGAAGAATGCTCCAGGCACCTGTGTGCTGGGGCCTGGTTCTCAGCCCACACCTCCCCTCCTGGTGCCTGGACCCCGGGGCCTGGGCTTCCTGGTGCCGGGGCAGCGCTGCAGTACTGTGAAGGCTGTGAAGGGCACCCACGCGGGGCCACCGCCCTTGACTGGTCACCACGTGGAGGGGGTGTCCTCTGCCACCCTGCTCTCTGGACCTGCTAGGTTTCCAGCTTGCTGGGGTGAAGCAGGGTCCTTTCCAGTGATTACACTTGCTTATTTGGGTTATAAACAAAGTTTGTGTTAGCCTATACTATTACTCTTTAATTTACTGAATGACAGGATTTGTTATTTCATAGTTTTATTTGGTTAATGGTCAGAATCGAACTTGAAGTTGAAAGTTAATTTTCTTTTCTGTTGCAATATGTTGAGATTTGAGGACAGTTTCTTACTGCCTTTCTGACATTTGCTGTTGCTGTTGCAAACATGCTGCACAATTCATTGGAACCGTTCTTCTGTTCTGCGAGTTGATAGCTTTTCACTGGTGTAAAAAAGTGCCGTATTTTAAAAGTAACTAGACTGTCTTTGGAGAAGGAAATGGCAACCCCCTCCAGTGCTCTTGCCTGGAGAATCCCAGGGATGGGGAAGCCTGATGGGCTGCCGTCTGTGGGGTCGCACAGAGTTGGACACGACTGAAGTAACTTAGCAGACTGTCTTTAAAAACTAGTGATTAAGCTTTTCTTTTTTTGAGGAGAACTTCTCATGCGTAGGTGAGTTTAGAGAGTGGAGGTTGACAGGATATTTTTGGGTTTTTTTGCAAACGCATCAGTATTTGCTGGACTTTGCCACACTAACAGCAAATTCCAGGTGTTTGACATGAAAAAGCAAAGAGTAGGAATGTGTCCACAGACCTCCCTGAAGTTCCTGGCCAACTTGTGGGTCCTCTCTGCGTCTCATGGC
>SJYT01060385.1:139532-174092 GCA_006410635.1 Cephalophus harveyi
AAACTCCAGTACTTTGGCCACCTCATGCGAAGAGTTGACTCATTGGAAAAGACTCTGATGCTGGGAGGGATTGGGGGCAGGAGGAGAAGGGGACGACCGAGGATGAGATGGCTGGATGGCATCACTGACTCGATGGATGTGAGTCTGAGTGAACTCCGAGAGATGGTGATGAACAGGGAGGCCTGGCGTGCTGTGATTCATGGGGTCGCAAAGAGTCGGACACGACTAAGCGACTGAACTGGACTAGCCTACCAGGCTTCTCTGTCCATGGGATTTTCCAGGCAAGAATACTGGAGTGGGTTACCATTTCCTTCTTCAGGGGATCTTCCCATCCCAGGGATCGAACCCAGGTCTTCCGCATTGGAGGCAGGCAGTTTAACCTCTGAGCCACCAGGGAAGCCCCATCAGGGAAGCCCAAGTTAACTCAAAATGTAAGGGCTCAAACCTGGAAACTTTGCAGGAAAACTTGAGAGAAACTCCTTAGCATCTTGGGTTAGGCTTGTAGTTCTCAAATCCAAAACCAAGAACACAACTCAGGAAAGAAAACTGAAGACAGAAAATTCATCAGATGAAGAAATACTGCTTGGGACTCCCTGGCGGTCCAGTGGCTAAGATTCTGTGTTTCCCCTGCGAGGCACAGCTCAGCCACTGGTCAGGCAGCTGAGGTCCCTCAAGCCATATGGCGCAGCCAAAAGGAGTTGCTGCTCTTCCAAAGACACTACTGAGAAAATTTTTAAAAACCACAGACTGGGAGAAAATACTAGCAAATGACATTTGTGAAAAGGAATAGAATATGTAATAGAATATGTAACTCTTAATAATAAGATGAGCAATCCAGTTAACAAACGGCAGACATTTCATCAAAGAACAAATCCAGATGTTTAATAGTCACATTCCCTGGTAGCTCAGCTGGTAAAGAATCTGCCTGCAATGTGGGAGACCTAGGTTCGATTCCTGGGTTGGGAAGATCCCCTGGAGAAGGGAAGGGCTACCCACTCCAGTGT
Source organism: Cephalophus harveyi (assembly GCA_006410635.1). Lineage (NCBI taxonomy): Eukaryota > Metazoa > Chordata > Mammalia > Artiodactyla > Bovidae > Cephalophus > Cephalophus harveyi. The sequence continues at coordinate 140,537 of SJYT01060385.1, forward strand.
TCAGGCCTGGAGGATTCCATGGACAGAGGAGCCTGGCAGGCTACAGTCCACGGGGTCTCAAAGAGCCATATTTGACTGAGCAACTCTCACTAATAGTCACATGAAAATGGGTTCAACATCATTAGTCATTAGGAAAATACAAATTAAAACCATAATGAACTAGCATTTTACACTCAGCAAAATGGCTGTAATCAAAAAAATGGTGACAGGTGTTAGCAAGAAGGCGGAGAAGTGGGTCAGCCATGTAAGGTGCTTGACTGTGTGAAAGAAGTCAGATGGGAGGCCTGTGTTGTACGATCCCATCTGTAGACCATCCAGGAGAGGCTGGTCCACAAGCGCAGGCCAGGGGTGGCTGGGGCTGATCGACCACCAAAGCCGCGAGGGTCTTTATGAGGTGATGGGTCTGACCTCAGACTGGGTGGCGTGGTGGTTGCACAACTCTTAAGTTGACTAAAAATTACTGAATTGTATACTTTAAACATATATGTAAGTTATACCGAATTGAAGCCGTTAAAAAATTACAAACGTGCTTTTAACTTAGTGTATTTAAATAGGTGATACCTTCGGGGACTTCCTCGTGGTTCAGTGGCTAAGACTCGCCTGCAGGGGGCCCGGGGTCAGTCCCTGGTCTGGGAAATGAGGTCCTGCGTGCGGCACAGTGTGGGCGCACGGTGCAGAGGGTGTGCTGCGTGAGGGGGCCGCGTGTTACTGTCCCGACCCCCCTCCCGGGAGCGCCCGTCGTGGCCGCGCCCGTGTTCGCGCAGCCCGGGCTGCCCGGAGCCCTGTGCGCTGCGCGCCCCTCCTCCCGGGGGCCACCCTCGGCCCCCTGCCCCTGTTGCTGGGGGGCCTGTGCCTTCTTGCTCTGCTCGACGCCTGCGTTTTTTGAAAGTCCAGAATGAGCGCGAGCCTCTTGCTGTCTGCTCTGAGCAGCGGCCGGCCCTGCCGCTGCCTGGGCGCCTCCGCAGCCCCAGCCAGCCCGTCTGCTTCGGGCTGTCCTCCTGGGCCGCCGCCTCTCGTCTCTGTGCTTGCGTTCTGCCCTCGTTTGCGGTGACCTCGCTCCGCTTCCTCTCTGACCGCTAGTGAGCCCTTCCTTTCTGGCGGCCCGGGGGAGGCCCAGCGCCTGAGCGCCGGCCCCTCGGGCAGGCCCGCCCGGCCCCCTGGGCCTCGGTCCCCTGTGCGCGAGGGGGAGGGTTCCCTCTGACTTCCTGAGTTTCGGGCTCTGCTGCTTCCTGGAGTTGGGGACGCAGCGTCTTGCATCGTTTGGGGGGACCCTTCCGCCTTCATTCTCTCTTTTCCCCTGGTCTCTTGTGATTTTCAGACTCCGTGGCCTGTCTACATGCGTCTTACCTTTCCTTTGTTTTCTTATTTTAATTGATACTTTTGTGTCTATACTTCTTTTGGGTAATTTGCTCACATTGATCTTTCAGAAAATTGATCTGCGTTCAGCTGAAACTAATCTGTGGTTTGACCATCCATTGAGTTTTTAATTTGAATGAATATGTTTTTTATTTTTAGAAGTTATATTTGAATATCTTTTATACCTGCCTGTGCTTTATTCATGGTATTATATTTTTAATTTCTTCTTTACTGTCTAATAATTTTAGACGTGTATATTTCAGTTATTAACGATTCTCTTGTTTGAGTTCGGGGGTCTGGTTTTTTGGTACGCCCTAACCGTTCCTGGAGGAAGCCTCCCCCCGAGCGAGGCGAAGCGTCTCGGGTGGGGCCAGCCCCGCAGTGCGGCGCGGCCAGGCCATCCCTCCGCTGCGTCTGCATCCGGAGTCACCTTACTTGGTTTGTTGTCTTGAAGTTCCTCGTCACACGCCGAGTACTCTGACCCCTGAACTCTGGATCTCCTGAAGGGTAGCCGTGAGCTTGAGACTTTGTGCCTTTGCTCAGAGTCCTCTGCCCTCGAGTGCGCTGGCCGAGCCTGCTGCCTCCTGGTGACCCTCCCTGGATGTGGGGTCCGTGTGCCGCCATGTGTGATGTCTTTGCTGAGTCCTCCGCCCTCTAGTGAGCTGGACAAGCGCGATGTGCCCCTCGGTGGCCCTTCTGGGTCTGGGGGCCGTGGTGCCTGCCTTGTGAGGTCTTTCCTCGTCATTCCTGCGGAACACTTGGCCTCTGGGCGACACGTGTGTGTCCTGCCGGCTAGAGCTTTTGCAACAGGATTTCCACCTTTCTCACTTTACCTCTGAGGCTAGCATGTACTGCCACAATAAATAAATAATTCTCGGGTTTACTTTAAAGAACTGTTTAATAAAACAGAATTTAAAATGTTAGATTATTTTTCACAAAATGGCAAAAATAAACAGATTTTAAGGTAATGTGTTTAGGTCAAAACAGATTTATGATTTCCAAAACGTCTGCAGTCTTAGATTTCATGGGCTCGGTAGTCGGCTGAGAGCGCCTCCAGGGAGCGGCCCCGTGGTGACCCTCGGTGCACCTCCCCAGCTGAGCCCTTTCTCTTGCAGGTGAGCATCTGTCTGGAATGCAACAGCAGCAAACTGCGGGGCTTAAAGCGAAAATGGATCCGCTGCTCAGCCCAGGCCACAGTCCTGCACCTGAAGAAGTTCATTGCCAAAAAGCTTAACCTCTCGTCTTTCAACGAGGTAAACTGTAGCGAGTCACTTCTGATCTGTAGAAGACACACTTCGGAAGGTCTTTGGGTTTGGTTGCTTTTTACAGTTTTGTTTGGAGATTTTCAATCAGAAAAAAAAGTCTTGTGTGTTGCCTACTCCCAGTTAGTGCGCCAGTAAATAGCGGTGAGGGGAGTGGAGGCCCAGAGCCCATGAACGCGGAGGCTGCTGCTGAGAGGAGAGCAAATGCCATGGGGGTGACAGCGAGATACGTTTCAGGCTTTAACCGCAAGAGAGATTCTGGTCTTCACTTTCACAAACAGATGGATGAGGATGGGTAGAACGGGTGGGTCGACGGGACACTTCCGAGACTGAAATAGGCCTGCGCTTTGGTGTGCCGAGCGGGGCGGCCCAGAGGGCGAGCGCACCAGGGGTGGCGGGCGCCCCCCGAGGGCGTTCGCGTCCGCTCAGGCGTGGCTTGTCCGCAGGAGCTGGCCGCGCAGAAGCGTCAGGAGAAGGCGCTGTGGGAGGTAAAGCCGGGGACTCATGATGAAAACAGCCCTCAGGCTGCGGGGAAAGTGGCGTCGCGCTCCAGAAAAGGAGGCAGGAGAGGCCAGTTGGGGAGAGTCTGGCCGAAGCCCCAGGAGAGCAGGCCAGCGAGGACAGAGAGAGGAGGCCAGCTCCTGAGACGCGTGTCAGAGAAGGGTGGGTGAACGTGGCCCCCACGGAGCTGCGTCCACACCCCAACCCCACAGCCTACAGTCGTGATCTACTCGGAAAAAGATCTCTCAAGATGTAATGAAGTTAAGGGTCTTTAGATGAAATAATCCTGGATTGACCCTAAGTCCAATGGCAAGTGCCCGTACAAAAGTGAGGCAGAGGGAAATACGAGACACACAGAGAGGAGAAGATGCTGTGAAGACGGAGATAAGATCGGGGTGATGCGACCACAAGCCGAGGGAGGCCTGGAGGCCCCAGAAGCTGGTCTAGTTTCTGCTTGGTGCCTGTAACAAAATGTTAGAGGAGAGGGATGGATTCAAGGGTGAGCTGCCAAATGAAGAGGAGCCTACAGCCCATCCAGATTGTAAGAAGACGGCAAGATTAGGGATCTGACTGTAGAAGCACTCCAGAGAGAAGGCCGGGGTGTAGCCGTTCACCCGTTTGCTAAAGGGTTTAGTTGCTTGACTCACGGTGGCTCAGCTGTCTCATGGGAGGAGTAGAGAGAGGAGTTATCTGAGAGAGATCCACAAAGGATTTTCATGTCAGTGGCCTGGATCTGGGACATACCTGGGAGACCCAGTGTTTTTAAGAATGTGGTATCAGCAGAACCACCACCAACTTGGGCTGAAGGGGATAGAAACAGGAAGAAATGAGAGAAGGCTATCAGCCTTCCAAAATTCTACCAGCAGGAAATAGGCTGGTAAGAGCTGCTCAGCTGCCAAGGTGAGCCAGCCAGGAGGGTGAGGCCAACACGGGCCTGAGAGAGCAGAACCTTGACCCGCAGTGATGTGTTCTCAGACCTTGAGACCAAATGGAGTTTCCATACTGGATTTCAAATGTTATGGAGACCAGTGATGTCTTTATGCCTTCTAATATATCTCCCTTTTGGACTAAGAATACCTATCCTGTCCCACACTTGGATTTTGGAAGCAAATAATGTGTTCTCTAGTTTCACAGATCCACAGCTAGAGAGGAATTTTTCTTCAGGATGCATCATACTCAGAGTCTCACCCATAGCTGATTCCTGTGATTTAGAAAATAAGCCCTGAGACTTTGAACTGATCATGTGAAGATGAGATTTGGGGATCTGGAGCTGATGCTAGAGTGGCTTGAGTCTCTTTGAGCTAAAAAAAATGCATGCAGGGTGGATGTGGGTTTTGTGGGGTCAGAAGGCAGACTTGTAGTAGGTGAAGTAGTGACCCTGCAAAATACATTCACTCTGTAACCCTGAGAACATCTGAATACATCTTTATTTGAAAAAAGGTCTTTGTAGACATGCAAAGAATGTTGGAATGAAGAGACCTCCTGGATTATCCAGGCAGGCCGTAAATCCAGGGACCGGTATCCTTAGAAGAGCAGACACAAATTGTCTCAGTAGATTTTAAAGGGTGTTATACAAAGTATCTCCTCATACCACAGCTGCATGAGGTTAGAAATCACTAACCAAAGGAAAACTGGAAAATTCACAAAATTGTGGAAATTAAGCAACCAGTGGATCAAAGGAGAAATCAAAGAGTGATTAGAAAATACTTAGAGAAAAAAAAAAAAAAAAAATCCAACATACCACAACTAAGGGTTTGATGAAAGCGGTGCTGAGGGGGAGGTTTATAGCTGTCAACACATTAAAACCAAGGAAGACTTCAAATCAACAGACTCCGTGTACAACGTAAGGATCTAGAAGAAGGCTAAGCTAAACCCAAAGCAGAAAGAAAGAAAAGAACAAGAAGGGTTACAGCAGAAATAAAACAGAGAAACGACAGAGAAGGTCAGCGGCTTTTCAAACAGGTCAACAGTGTTGACAGACTGTGAGCTCGAGGGGCCAAGAAAGAGGACTTGAGTCATATCAGCAGAAATGGAAGTAGGGACATCACTGCTGATTCTTCAGATACAGATTTTCAGAGAGCACTCTGAGCAGTTGTATGCCAGCAGATTGGATGACCTAGAGCGGTGGGCAGATGCCTAGAAACACAAAGCCTACCACGACAGTCACAAAGAAATAGGAGATTTGAGTAGACCTGTAACGGAAGGAGATTGAGTCACCAATCAGAAAATCTGGCAACAACAAGAAAAGACCTGGACCTGATGGCTTCCCTGAATTCTACCAAGCATTTAAAAAGCTAGTATCAATCCTTCTCAAACTTTTCTAAAAAGTTGAGGAGGAGGACCACTTCCTAACTCATTTCATGATTTCAGCATAACCCTGAGAAAGCCAGATAAAGATGCTGCAAGAAAACTGCACAATATCCCCTGTTAACATTGAGGCAAAAACCCTCAACAAAATAGTAGTGAACAGAATTCAACATGTTAAAAGGATTTACACACCGTACCTAAGTCGGCTTCAAGGGATTAGGTTTGATGGAGTGCCTGAAGAACTATGGATGGAGGTTTGTGACATTGTACAGGAGGCAGTGATCAAGACCATCCCCAAGAAAAAGGAATGCAAAAAGGCAAAATGGCTGTCTGAGGAGGCCTTACAAATAGCTGAGAAAAGAAGAGAGGCTAAAGGCAAAGAAGAAAAGGAAAGATACACCCATCTGAATGCAGAGTTCCAAAGAATAGCCAGGAGAGATAAGAAAGCCTTTCTCAGTGATCAGTGCAAAGAAAAAGAGGGAAACAATAGACTGGGAAAGACTAGAGATCTCGTCAAGAAAATTAGAAATACCGAGGGAACATTTCATGTAAAGATGGGCACGAGAAAGGACAGAAATGATATGGACCAAACAGAAGCAGAAGGTATTAAGCAGAGGTGGCAAGAACACAGAAGAACTATACAAAAAAGATCTTCATGACCCAGATAACCACAAAGGTGTGATCACTCACCTAGAGCCAGACATCCTGGAATGCGAAGTCAGGTGGGCCTTAGGGAGCCCAAGCAAAGCACGGACAAACCCAGTGGAGGCGATGGGACACCAGCTGAGCTAGTGCAAGCCCTAAAAGACTCGCTGCAAACGCTGTGCTCAATCTGCCAGAAATTTTGGAAAACTCAGCAGTGGCCACAGGACTGGAAAAGGTCAGTTTTCATTCCAATCCCAAAGAAAGGCAATGCTAAAGAAAGTTCTAACTCCCGCACAATCGCACTCATCTCATAGACTAGCAAAGTAACGCTCAGAATTCTCCAAGCCAGGCTTCAACAGTACATGATCCATGAACTTCCAGATGTTCAAGCTGGATTTAGAAAAGGCAGAGGAACCAGACAGAGTTCAAATTGCCAACATCCCTTGGATCGTCGAAAAGGTAAGAGAATTTCAGAAAAAAAATCTGCTTCATTGACTACACCAAAGCCTTTGACTATGTGGATCACAACAAAATGTGGAAAATTCTGCAAGAGATGGAAATACCAGACCACCTCACCTGCCTCCTGAGAAATCGGAATGCAGGTCAAGAAGCAACAGTTAGAACCGGGCATGGAACAAAGGACTGGTTCCACACTGGGAAAGAAGTACATCAAGGCTGTATATTATCACCCGGCTTATTTAACTTATATGCAGAGTATATCATGAGAAACGCTGGGCTGGATGAAACACAAGCTGGAATCAGGATTGCCAGGAGACACATCAGTAACCTCAGATACGCAGATGACACCACCCTTACGGCAGAGTGAAGAAGAACTAAAGAGCCTTTTGATGAAAGTGAAAGAGGAGAGTGAAAAACCTGGCTTAAAACTCAATGTTCAGAAAACTAAGATTATGGCATCTGGTCCCATCACTTCATGGCAAATAGATGGGGAAAAAGTGGACACAGGGAGAGACTTTATTTTCTTGGGCTCCAGAATCACTGCAGATGGTGACTGCAGCCATGAAATTAAAAGACGCTTGCCCCTTGGAAGAAAAGCTGTGACGAACCTAGACAGCATATTAAAAAGCAGAGACATTACTTTGCCGACTAAGGTCCGTCTAGTCAAAGCTGTGGTTTTTCCAGTAGTCATGTATGGATGTGAGAGATGGACTGTAAAGAAAGTTGAGTGCCGAAGAATTGATGCTTTTGAACTGTGCTGTTGGAGAAGACTCTTGAGAGTCCCTTGGACTGCAAGGAGATCCAACCAGTCCATCCTAAAGGAAATCAGTGCTGAATATTCACTGGAAGTACTAATGCTGAAGCTGAAACTCCAATACTTTGGCCACCTGATGCAAAGAACTGACTCATTTCAAAAGACTCTGATACTGGGCGGGATTGAAGGCAGGAAGAGAAGGGGACAACAGAGGATGAGACGGTTGGATGGCATCACCGACGCGATGGACATGAGTTTGAGTAAACTCCAGGAGCTGGTTGATGGACAGGGAAGCCTGGTGTGCTACAGTCCATGGAGTCGCAAAGAGTCATACACAACTGAGCAACTGAACTGAAGAGTATATGTAGAAAACTAAAACTTCCACAGAAAGACCCTGTCAGAACTGACCGCAAGGTAGCAAAATGCAAAGTGAGCAGAGAAACCAGATGCATTTTTGTACATGAGCAATGAACAAGCTGAAAAGCAAATTATAAAGCTAAATACATTTATAATAGCATCAAAAAGAATAATATACTCAGCCATAAAAAGAAATAAAATTAGGTCATTTGTAGAGACGTGGATAGACTTAAAGACTGTCATACAAAGTGAGGTGTCAGAGAAAACAAATGTATTAACACATAGGTGTGGAATGTAGGAAAGTGGTTTAGATGATGTTTTTATGTGCAAAGCAGAAATAGAGACACAAACATAGAGAACAAACATGGACATCAAGAGAGGAAAGCTGGGGAATGGGATGAATTGGGAGGCTGAGCTTGACACACGTGCACGGCGGATGCTGCACATAAAATAAGCCACTGACGAGAAGGCACCGAGCAGCTCAGAGCACGCTGCGCACCGCTCCGCGGCATAAGCGGGAGGGAGTCCCAAGGCGAGAGCGTGTGTGTGTGTGCGCCGCTCACTCTGCTGTACCGTAGAAACTGACACACCATTATAAAGCAACTCTAGCCCAATAAAAGCAATTTTTAAAAATGAAATACTTAGGAATTAAGTTAACGAAGGAAGTGAAAGACTCGTACAGTGAAAATTATAGAAAATGCTGAAAAAATGAAAGACAGAAGCAAGTGGAAACGTATACCACATTCATGGACTAGAAGACTTATTGTTTAAAATGTCAGCATTACCCAAATGAACTACAGATTCAATAGAATTCCTGTCAAAATCCCAAAGACATTTCTTGCAGAAATAAAAAAAAATGCATCCTAATTTTTTTATGGATTCTTAAAGAACCCAGATGGTGATTGCAGCCATGAAATTAAAAGACGCTTACTCCTTGAAAGAAAAGTTATGTCCAACCTAGATAGCATTTTCAAAAGCAGAGACATTACTTTGCCAACTAAGGTCCATCTAGTCAAGGCTCTGGTTTTTCCTGTGGTCATGTATGGATGTGAGAGTTGGACTGTGAAGAAGGCTGAGCGCCGAAGAATTGATGCTTTTGAACTGTGGTGTTGGAGAAGACTCTTGAGACTTCTTGGACTGCAAGGAGATCCAACCAGTCCATTCTGAAGGAGATCAACCCTGGGATTTCTTTGGAAGGAATGATGCTAAAGCTGAAACTCCAGTACTTTGGCCACCTCATGTGAAGAGTTGACTCATTGGAAAAGACTCTGATGCTGGGAGGGATTGGGGGCAGGAGGAGAAGGGGACGACCGAGGATGAGATGGCTGGATGGCATCACGGACTCGATGGACGTGAGTCTGAGTGAACTCCGGGAGCTGGTGATGAACAGGGAGGCCTGGTGTGCTGCGATTCATGGGGTCGCAAAGAGTCGGACACGACTGAGCGACTGAACTGAACTGAAAGAACCCAAATAGCCAAAACAACCTTGAAAAAGAAGAACAAAACTGGAGGACTGAAAGCTTCCCAGTGTACTAAAGATGCACTAACCAAAACTGTGGTGTTGGCATTGAGACAGGCAGACTAACGGAGCAGAGTAGAGAATAGACTGAGTCCGCACACATGTGGTCAGCTGACAAGGTCCTAAGACCCTCTAATGAGGAAAGGACAGCCTTTCAACAGATGGTGCTGCGAAAACTGGATATCCACGCACAGAAGAATGAAACTCGACCCTTACCTAACACAGCATGCAGAGCCCAACGCAAAGTGTATCAGGGACATAAATGTAAACCCTGAAACAATAAAGCTCTTAACACACAGGCCAGAAGCTTGGCATTGGGTTCGGCACTGATTACTTGGGTGGAATGCCCAAGGGATGGGCAACAAAAGAAGGGTTAGGCGACATGAGCTCCGGTGAACTGAAAAAAAAGAAATTGCATGGATTGGAAGGAAATATCTATAAATCGTGTATCTGACAAGTCTGTCCAGAATAGATAGACTATTTCTAAAATTGAACACAAAAGAACTCAGTTACAAAATGAGCACTGGACTTGAGTAGACATTTCTCCAGAGACACACAAATGCCAGTAAGCATGTGAAAACATGCTTGACGTCACTAATCACGGGAGAAACGCAAGCCAGAACTGGGATGAGACCTACCTCAAATCCAACAGGGTGACTCCTGCAAAAAATGAGAAACAAGTGCTGGTGAGGACGTGGAAAAACTGGAGCACTCGTGCAGTGCTGACGGGGCATAAAATGGTGCGGCCGCTGTGGAGACACTACGAGGATTTCTCAAAAAACTGAGCAGAACCAGCGTGAGGTCCAGCACCGCCACTCCGGGAAGCACCCAAAAGAAGGGAGACCAGGATCCCGGGGAAGCGTCTGTACCCCACGCTTAGAGCAGCGCTGTGGATAGCGGGCAGAAGGTGGAAGCAGCCAAGTGTCCACAGTGGGTGATGGACAAGCAGAATGTGGTCCATCTATACAATGGAATATTCTGCCTTAAACAGGAAGGAAATTCTAGCACCTGCTACAACATAGATGAATCTTGAGCAGACTATGCTAAATGAAGTAAGCCAAACACGGAAGGACAAATACTGTCCAATTCCACTCATACTGGGTCCCCAGAGGCATCGGAATCATAAAGACAGAAAGTAGGATAGGAGTGAACAGGGAGGCCTGGTGTGCTGCGATTCATGGGGTCGCAAAGAGTCGGACACGACTGAGCGACTGAACTGAACTGAAAGAACCCAAATAGCCAAAACAACCTTGAAAAAGAAGAACAAAACTGGAGGACTGAAAGCTTCCCAGTGTACTAAAGATGCACTAACCAAAACTGTGGTGTTGGCATTGAGACAGGCAGACTAACGGAGCAGAGTAGAGAATAGACTGAGTCCGCACACATGTGGTCAGCTGACAAGGTCCTAAGACCCTCTAATGAGGAAAGGACAGCCTTTCAACAGATGGTGCTGCGAAAACTGGATATCCACGCACAGAAGAATGAAACTCGACCCTTACCTAACACAGCATGCAGAGCCCAACGCAAAGTGTATCAGGGACATAAATGTAAACCCTGAAACAATAAAGCTCTTAACACACAGGCCAGAAGCTTGGCATTGGGTTCGGCACTGATTACTTGGGTGGAATGCCCAAGGGATGGGCAACAAAAGAAGGGTTAGGCGACATGAGCTCCGGTGAACTGAAAAAAAAGAAATTGCATGGATTGGAAGGAAATATCTATAAATCGTGTATCTGACAAGTCTGTCCAGAATAGATAGACTATTTCTAAAATTGAACACAAAAGAACTCAGTTACAAAATGAGCACTGGACTTGAGTAGACATTTCTCCAGAGACACACAAATGCCAGTAAGCATGTGAAAACATGCTTGACGTCACTAATCACGGGAGAAACGCAAGCCAGAACTGGGATGAGACCTACCTCAAATCCAACAGGGTGACTCCTGCAAAAAATGAGAAACAAGTGCTGGTGAGGACGTGGAAAAACTGGAGCACTCGTGCAGTGCTGACGGGGCATAAAATGGTGCGGCCGCTGTGGAGACACTACGAGGATTTCTCAAAAAACTGAGCAGAACCAGCGTGAGGTCCAGCACCGCCACTCCGGGAAGCACCCAAAAGAAGGGAGACCAGGATCCCGGGGAAGCGTCTGTACCCCACGCTTAGAGCAGCGCCGTGGATAGCGGGCAGAAGGTGGAAGCAGCCAAGTGTCCACAGTGGGTGATGGACAAGCAGAATGTGGTCCATCTATACAATGGAATATTCTGCCTTAAACAGGAAGGAAATTCTAGCACCTGCTACAACATAGATGAATCTTGAGCAGACTATGCTAAATGAAGTAAGCCAAACACGGAAGGACAAATACTGTCCAATTCCACTCTTACTGGGTCCCCAGAGGCATCGGAATCATAAAGACAGAAAGTAGGATAGGAGTTCGGAGAAGGCAATGGCATCCCACTCCAGTACTCTTGCCTGGAGACTCCCATGGATGGAGGAGCCTGGTGGGCTGCAGTCCATGGGGTCGCTGAGTCCGACACGACTGAGCAACTTCATTTTCACTTTTCACTTTCATGCATTGGAGAAGGAAACGGCGACCCACTCCAGTGTTCTTGCCTGGAGAATCCCAGGGATGGCGGAGCCCAGTGGGCTGCCATCTGTGGGGTTGCACAGAGTCGGACACGACTGAAGTGACTTAGCAGCAGCAGGATAGGAGTTGCCGGTGCTGGCGAGGGGATGGGCGGTTATTGACTAAGCGGGCAGTTACAGGCTTACACACGCAGAATCCGTGGATGGGCATGGCGGCAGCTGCACATCGTGGAGGTGGTTAGCACCACTGAGCTGTGCACTTAAAAACGGCCAGGCTGGTAAATTTCACGTGCATCTAACCCCAGTTATTTTAACAGTAAATAAGAATGAGCTGTTAACGTGCATCTTACCCCAGTTATTCTAACAATAAATGAGAATGCGCTGTTGGTGCACACAGAGGAGAGAGGAGAGGGAGTTCGGGGCCACCTCAGGACCGAAGCAGGGTTGGAAGGACGCTGCCCTGTGCCAGGGAGTCCTGGCACCTCCAGAGGGCCTGAGCCTGCAGGCTCCCAGACAGAGCTCTGAGGACTGCACTCCCGGCGTCCTCCGTCCTGATCCACAGTTGTGCTGTTTGCACGGCAGACACAGGAAGCACGCGTCGGGACCCTTCCTCCCCTGCCTTGAGAGAGAAGTTTAAAAGACCATCTGGGAACTCCTGGTGGCCCAGTGGTTAAGACGCGGTGCTTCCGCTGCAGCGGCCTGGGTGCAGTACCCTGGTCCGGGAACCACAGTCCTGCGGGCTGCATAGCATCACCAAAAATAATAATAATAAAAAGACCATCCAGGTCAACACCTTTGTTGTCAGGGAAACGCAAATTAAAACACTCCAAACCTGCAGATTGTCCGAAACCCAGGGCCCCGACACCCCCACAGGCCGGCAGGCCGGCAGCGGCAGCAAGTCTTCACTGCTGGCGGGAGTGCGAGATGCCGCAGCCGCTTAGGAAAGCAGCTCGGCAGTCAAGCCCCTTGGACCTCACCCAACGGAGCTGAGAACTTAGGTCCACGAGAAAACTTATACACGGATGTTTATAGCAGCTTACTCATAGTTGCCAAACTTGAAATCCAAGGCATCCTTCAGAGGTAAATGGATAAGTAAACTGTGGTCCATCCAGACAGTGGAATGTCGCTCAGCCAAGAGGAAAGAGCTAACGGCGTGAGACGTGGAAGAACCTTCAGTGCGTACGACAGTGGAAGAAGTCAATCTAAACAGCCCGCACGCTGCGGTCCGCGCCTTTGACATCTGGAAACACCCGTGGAGACGGCGCAAGGAGCCGGGGCGGAGGGCGAGAGGGCCGGGCCCCCCGAGAAGTCCCGGGGCCCTGAGCCTGCTCGGAGTGACCCGGCACTGTGTGTCTGTCCAGGCCCCCGGGAGGCACAGCACCGGCCCGGAGCCTGGCAGGGCCGTGGCTGTGGGAGGTGAGGAGGTGTTGGCTGAGGTTCAGCAGGTGTAACCTGCTCACACCAGGGATGCTGCTGGCGGGGAGAGGCTGTGGGGTGGGGCCTGGAGATGGGTGAGGGCTCTGTACCTTCTGCTAAATTTTCCTGTGAACCGAAAACTGCTCTGAAAAGTCTTTATGAAAAAAAAGGGAAGAATTGTCTGTGGAGCCCATAACCACTGAGGGCCCCTGGTGGCTCAGACGGTAAAGCGTCTGTCTACAACGCGGGAGACCCGGGTTCGATTCCTGGGTTGGGAAGATCCCCTGGAGAAGGAAATGGCAAGCCGCTCCAGGACTCTTGCCTGGAAAATCCCATGGACAGAGGAGCCTGGTGGGCTGCAGTCCATGGGGTCGCCAAGAGTCGGGCACAACCGAGCGGCTTCACTTTCCGACTTCACTCCCTGAGGCGAGAGGGACAGAGCTGGCCAAGGCGGCCTGGTGCTGGGGCCCAGGGTGCCTTTTGGTGAGCGTAGCCTGGAGCTGCCGTCCCGCGGCAGGGCTGCTGCCGCGCCGTGTGTGGACAGAGGCCCCTGCGTGCCCTCCACCCTCGGGGGGGCCAGGCGGCCTTCCAGGCTGCTTCCCGCTGGCGCCGCCCCAGAAGGCGGGCAGGTGGCTGCCCCCTGACGGCCGTGACTGCCGGGACCAGAGGCCCCGCTGACTGAGGTCTTGTTCTTCCGGCAGCTGGACATTTTATGCAACGAGGAGATCCTTGGCAAGGACCATACACTCAAATTCGTCGTCGTCACGAGGTGGAGATTCAAGGTGAGGCTTTGCTGTGACTGTGTGTGGCTCTCAGAGCTCGGGAGTGACGGCCCGCCGCGGGGCTCTCAGCAGTGCGGGCGCTCCGAAGTCGCCAGCCGCAGGTGGCCGGGGTGGTGCGGTCCCCGGGCCCCACTTGTTCATCTCTCCTGCCCCAGCCCACGGGCGTCCTGGGGCGGGAGGGGCCCCTGCACCCAGACGGCGCGCTTCCCGCCACGCTGCCTCTCTGGAGCAGGAAACCCGGGCGTGAGCCCCAGGGTCTGCTGCGAGCAGGGCAGAGACCGGGGGCAGGGGCGGGGGGTCCCTCCGCAGCTGACCCCCGCGGGGCCCGGCCCCTGCCTCCTTGTCTTGCAGAAGGCGCCCCTCCTGTTGCACTACAGACCCAAGATGGACCTGCTGTGAGCACAGCGCAGACCCGGCGCCCAGGCGCCCGAGGGCACGCGCCAGGCGGGGCCAGAGCACGCGGGTGCTGCCCCGGCGCCGTGTGGACCGGACCTCGAACAGAGAGTATTTATCACTTTTGTATGAGAGAGAATTCACACGCGACGAGACGCTCGGCACAGGGTTACAGACGTGACGCGCGGGGACCAGCGTGAGGACGACGAGGTGGCGGCCTTCATTCCAACACGTGACCTTTGCTTGCTTTCCAGGTCTTGAAAATCTCAGTCACTTCCGTTCAGTTTATGGATTAGGTTTCACGATAGCCCCCAAATACTTGTACGTTTATTGAATCCTTCCTAAGTTATTGAAAAAAATGTCTTTTCATGGTGAATGACGATATTTATGTTGCCTTTAGCTTCCTGAAGACTTAGAAGATATATAAAAGTTTAATTTAAAAGCAACCAAAAGAGGTTTCCATGAGTATCGTGAGTTAACCACGGTGTTTCATTTTCCACGTTAGGGAATGTGAAGCCGGGGGGCCCTGACCCCCGGGGACCCAGAGCCCAGGCCAGGGAGCTGCACGCCAGCACAGTGCCGCCGCTCAGCAGAGCGGCCCGGGCCAGTCAGCGCTGGCTCCCAGAACAGCTCCTCCTCGGAAAACTCGCTTGTTCTAAGTAGGACACAAGCTGCGCAGTGCCGCCGGTTAACTTCACGCTGACTCTTTCCCGTTTTCGTTTTGCGGAGGGAATGGATGGCGGTTGCGGGGGTGGGGCTGGCGCCCGGGGGTGTGTCTTCACGGAGGCCCCAGGCGTGCAGACCCCAGGGCCCGCCCGGTCCACCCTCAGCGGAGGGCGCGTCCGCCCTGCCCACCCCCCTCGCGCGGAGCAGACAGCGGGGCCGGCGGGGTCCTGGGCGTCAGAAGCTGCTGTCCCCAGGTACTTAGGCCCTAACACCCGGCAAGGGCAGCACGCCCTCTGTTAGCCTTTCTCCTCCCAAATGTTCGTATTTTTGTGGAATTCGAGAATAAACTCTTTGCCAGCACATCCATCTTTGTTCTTTCAAGATCGCAGTTTGGAGTGTGTGGAGGCAGGAGCGAGGCGCGGGCCCGTCTGGGCGCGAGCGCACCCGGCTGCGTGCCTGTCCCCGGGCGCGTCCGGCGGCTTTGGCCCGCACTCCCGGCTCCTCCCTGCCGTCGCCTCGGCTCCCTGGGGCCCTGGGGCCGCCTCGTTCGGTAGGTAGTCTTGATGGTCTCCTGAGAGCTGGTTTTTCCGTGAAGAACTTCACCTTGGTGACTAGAATTTTTCTTGAACTTGCTTTGGCAGTGGTGGTCAGGCTCATCGACACTGAAGTTTGTTTATTTTCTTTTACTTCCTGTTTCACATGCATAAACGTCAGGAGCAGCCCCTTAGTGTTGAGTAGAACAAAGTGACTCAGTCCAGGGGATTTTCATCTGCGGCCTTTCAGAGAGCTGAAGCCAGGTTTTCCGTGGGATCTGTCTCAGTTCGCCTCTTTGTTTAAGCCCATCACTCCCAGCCTGTTTGAATTATTAGTTTCCTAAGCTCATTTTTCATGCAAATCGTTTTTAAGAGTCCTATTCAAGGGTTTAATGAGTAGATGTGTATGAGTGAATATTACCTGTCTACCTCAGATACACATTTCTGCTGAAACGTTCTGTAAAACCATGTGTTCTCAGCGCAGTTGAAGCATAAGACTAGGGTTCGGGTATTCTGTGTGGTCAAGGTAAGGAAAGGTTAAACAGTATGAGCGTCAGAATTGAAATGCCGTTAAATCAGGGTCAGACTAACAGGAGCCTGGCTGTGCGATCTCAGAGTGTGTGCCTGCAACTTCGCGCTGTCTTTGCGATCACTTGAATTTGCTATGGTGCTAAGTTGATGTACTTAATACACAGAGAGGTGGGATACACAGGACGGCCCACCGCCCCCTGGGCCCCGACCACCCCGGGGCCTGCGTGTGTAGTGTGTGGTCCTGATGAAACCTCAGCAGCAGAAGTACCTGTTTTTCTAAGATGTCCCCGTGCAGACTGTCTTCACTGCAGGAGAGCCCGGTCCTGCCACCTCCGGTCCGACGCAGCCTTAAGGGCCGGCGCTGGGGGCCTTTCAGCAGAGGGAAGCCGGCCCTGTCCTCGCGCGTCTGCTTAACATCAAAGGGAGACTCATCTTTTCCAGCATGAAAGCCGGGATCAGTTAGTGATTGGATCCTGTCACCTTTTTTTTTTTCTTAAACAGATGGAGTTGCTGTGAAGTAGTTTTCACAGCTGTTTATGCTGGTAAAACTGTCAGCAGCAGCAGCGAGCTTGTCACCGGTGCAGGGCCTCACTAGACACAGGCGTCATGAAAATAGAGATGCAGATAGAATATATAATATTGAATTTAAGATTTGGGGGGTGAAAAAGAAGAAAACTTAACTTTATAAAATTATTTATTCTATTTTAAGCCCTTTATCATATTTTCCCATCCAGTCGTTTGTTTTCAGTGGCCCAGCTTTATTTACAGGCATATAAAATGAAATTGTGAGGTGTTTTGCAAGCTTCTTCTTTTTACTTTGAGTAGCTTTAATCTGTGTGTTTTGTTTCTCACGGACGAAGTGCGGTTTGCGCGTCTGGGCAGGCGGCTCCACGCGTGCCGAGTCTCGCTGAGTGGCCGCAGCATCTGTTCTGCCGACTTGGAGGAGGTGCAGGGGGCCCTCCGGACGTGTACACGCAGCTCAGATTCTTCTTGTCCATCGTGGTCCTCACGAGAATGCTGTTGTCGGGAGTGTGGGGGGCCTGCATGGGGGTGTCGGCCATCGGTGAGTAAGGGACCGCGTGGCCGAGACTGGCCTCGCGCCTTGGGCCCGCGTGCCGGCGGCCCGGGACACGCCCCCTGCTGACCACAGCTGGGGCGGTGCTACTCCCGGGCTCCGGAGCCCTGCGGGGATGCGGCCTCCACGCCCCCTCGTGATAGTAGAAGTCTTTAGAAATTCATTTGTTTTTTCTCAAAGCCCACAGGATGTATTTCACAGTGATTTTGAAATGTGTCGTTGGATTGAACATCCTAGGAACGAGCCAGCTGATTTCTTCTTTGTACGTGAATATTTGATGTGCTCTCAGAACACTGAAAATACATTTAGTGCAGATAAATCACGAAAAGCTCAGTTTCTCTATTTCCTCAGGAAGTCATTTACGCTCCAGCACATCACGTGTGGCCTTCACGTGATATACCAATGTGTTTCTTGCCTTGGTGTTTAAATAGGTTGGGATAAGTTGTTAGGAAACGATTCGGACGACACCGAAGTCATCGCTGAGATTCTGCCCCTGCTGGGGAGCCACCCGTCTCATCAGCTCACGAGTCTCCACGTCTGGGGCACATCTGAGGGCCTGAAATTCTGCGTGTCCCTGAGCACGTGCGTAGCATTCGTGTAAATGTTTATTCCAACAGCTTCGTCAGGTGCAAGAAAACCAATTTTCCTGAAAGATGCAGCGTTCGGGGGCGAGAGCCCTCGCCGACGCTGGTGCCCACGTGGAGCTCGGGGGCTGTGGGGGCGACGCTGCACACACATGTTTCTGACTGTTTAGTTTGGAAGTTTACATTTTTTATGCTTTGTGTCGGTGTGTAATTTTTTTGTACTATTGGTGGCTAGATTTTAATCTAAAAATCTTTTTTGGAATATTGCTTAAATGTTTTGATTTTATGATAGTGAAGCTTGTATTCAGTGTTTTGCCAATTGATATTATATGCTTGTAATAAAAGCAAAAGGAAAACCTACCTAGTTCTCTGAAGCTGGATGTTTGTTACCTAAGATGTTTGTAGAAGTGTAAGATAGGTCCCCTGCCGGGGTGATCCAGTGCCCTGTGTATCTGTGAAGCCACACACACCACACCAGGCCCACCCTCCCAGCCTGGACTCTCTGCCCCGCGTGGCATTTGTGGCTGTGGCCGTGGATGCAGGCTCCACTGAGCTGGTCTGGTGTTTGGCGCCAGAGGTTTGGTGGGGCTCTGGGAGCCCGTGCTTGCCTGTCTGCCTGGAGAGGGGACTGTCTTCGGTGTGGAGCTGTGTGTGCCAGGGAAGCCGTGTTAAAGAGAGCCTCCGACTCCTGTTACCGGCAGGCCGCCAGCCGATTGGCACCCTCTCCTCGCGCTAGCTGGGCTTCCCTGGGGCACAGGCCGCACAGGACACGTGGGCACGCAGGTTTCTTGTGAGGAGGCCCTCAGGGGGCTGAGTGATGCCCGTCCCCGTGGGAGGACACAGGCTGCCCCCTCTAAGGCTCGTCTCTCCTGAGACACCCTCACACACACACCAGAATAACCTTAACTGGGGCCCTGTCAGGTGGACACATGAAATCAGCCATCGCAGACAGTTCAAGGGAAAAAGTACTATGCCCGAAACGTAATTTCCAAAGGTTAAGTACTTTACAGCAACCTTGAAAATCTGAGAAAGCTGGAATTGAAAAAAAGGGAATACATTGACCAAAATTATACTCCTCGAGTTTCAGATCTGTAGGCTCTATATTGGAGGTGATTGCTCTACAGGGCCGTGTGAGTTTCTGCTGTTCACCGTGGCGAATCGGCTCTAACCCTGGGAAGGTCCGCTCTGTCTCGGCCCTTCCCCGCCCCCGCCCCCAGGTCGTCAGGAGCGCGGGGCTGAGCTCGCTGGGTTAGGCGGCGGCCTCCGCCTGCAGCTGCCTGCGCGGCTCCGTGTGTCCGTCAGGCTCCCAGTCCGTGCCCCCTGTTTGCTCTCTGTCTGCGTCTCTGTCCCTGCCTGCAGCTGCGCGCGTCTGTGCCACTGTCCCTGCTTGCGTGTATAGGAGTTAATCCACGCAGATCAGTAAACTTTAAAGATAAATTTAGCCATAAATTAATTGTACCTATCCCACTTACTTTTGGTAAGTCATTTACCCCATCTCATGAGTGTCAGGATGCCAAGGCCACGTGTAAGCACTCGCGAGGCGCCGGGCACACGATTCGGCCCCGCTTGTTGGGCTCCACCAGGACGGCGGGCTGCCAGGCCGGTGCCCAGGGAGGGCAAGCCCAGGGAAAAGCCAGAAGGCGACCGGCCAGGCCCCCGAGGCAGGAGGCCGCGCTGCGAGGGAGGGACGGATGATCGGCTCCGCCTGGAGCTCTGGCAGGAGGTTCACTTCTCCAGCGAGAAGCGGGCAAGTCCCGATTCCACTGCCAGCGCCGTACCCGCCACGATCCAGAGCTAGGCGGAGCCTTCGGCCCCGCTGCGGCCCGGCCAGGTCCTCTGACTCTTGGTTCCTAAGGATAAACCCCGCGGTGGGGCGGCTGAGGACAGGCCCGGGGGCGGGCCCTGCTGCTCTGCGTTCCCCGGAGCTCGGCGCTCCTGTAACGGGCTCCTGCCGGGCGCACCACCACCTCCATCCAGGCCGCGCGCACCCGGGGCTTCGGCTGTGCTGTGGCGGGGGCCCCGAGAGACGCTTCCGCAGACCTGAGGCCTGTCTGTCTCCACCGCTAACAGGCTGATGCGTCCACAGGACTCTCCTTGCAGCCTCACTGTCTCTGGGTTTTATTGGTATGTGAAAATATTAGTCATTTGACCATTACATTGAATCCTATGGGTTTTGTGTGTACGTGTGTGTGTTTCGGGTACTCCGATACAAAGTTACTTCTTTAGGAGCATTTTTAGTCAAAATCTGTTGAAGCATAGAGAGATCTGGCCTTTTTAACAGCAGACTAAGCCTGAGAATGCAGCAAACAAGAAGGCAGTTGGTGGGAAACGGTTTCTCTACTAACATCCTGGGCAGCACAGAGACGCTGCTGTTCCAGCTTCTCAGAAGCACTTCTGGTGATTCTGCGGTAATAGTCTGCTGTCGTAGGACCCCAGGCTTGGGCAGGGGCATCCTGGGACCCCAGGGCCCTGCAGAGAGGGGAGAGGTGTGGTCCCGGGACAGCCAGGGCTCCTGAGAGTCAGGGGCCCCAGGGACCCACACTTCTTTCTCTTCCTGGTCCTGAGGCTCTGCAGGTGTTAGATGTTCACCTCCTCCTGCCCCGTGTCTGTCTCTGACCCCACACCCCGGCAGCTGGAGGGGCGCAGAGCCTGCCCCTTCCCAAGACTGCAGCCAAGAGGGGCTGAATGCTCCCCGTGGAGCTGTGACTGGTCTGGCCCGCCTGCTCCCCCAGCACCCTGGCTGGCCCCTACAAGGGTCCCTTTCCTTTCAGGGATTGCTTAGCGATGCTCACGGGGGGCGCCGCTGGGGCCTGCCAGAATCCCAGGATGTGTGTCCTGTACGTCGTCCAGCGTGGAAAGCACCTCCTGTTGGGTCAGTGTTGGCTTTTCACGCACAGCGTGCCACGCTCATGTGCCTAGACTCCCTTCAGGGCCTCGCGGAAGCTTTTCCACGTTTTCTTCATGTGGTTCGCACATATCCCTAGTTTGGTTTCTTTCATGTATTTTCTCAGGGAGGTGGGAGCCCCTGGTATTGCGGGGTAGAGCAGATACTGGCCTTTGTGCCCAGTCTGCTGGTTCTGACTGTGGCTGGTAGGCGTCCTCGATGCCTACCCTGGCGACAGCCTCAGGACCACACAGTCCCACTGCCCCTCACCCAGAAGAACGTCAATGGGAAGAGACCCGCAGTGCAGCCCGTCGAGTGGGGATGCTCTTAACATCGCCACTTAAGCTCGACTGTTGGGGGGGCTTGATAAATCCCAGTTATTAAGTCAAGAAATTTCCTTCTCTTAAAGCTTACTGGACTTACTCTCTTAAAGCTTACTGGACATTGTAGGCTGGAATATGTGATTCCCATTTTGTTTTTTAAGTTAAAAATTTTCAGTAACCTTCCTGTTCTGCTTTTGAATTTTTAACACATACGGATTCATGCAACCACGACTACGGTCAGGACACAGAATGGCTCCATCACCCCAAAGACCTCCTGGTGCCAATCCTTTTTTTCACCACCCCCTGTAATTCCTGGCAGCCACTGACCTCCAGTATTATAATTTTTCCTTCTCAAAAACGTCGCGGAAGTAGAATCCTACGCGTCACCGTAGGGACTGGTTTCCTTGACGCCACGTGTGGCAGGTGGCCACAGGCTGCGTCTCCTGGGACCCGGATGGGCTGCAGCTTGTCTTCCAGGTCACCTGGTGAAAGGCTTGTGTATTTTCATTGTTTGATGATTGTGAACTTCTCCAGGAGCACCCCCCCCAGGAGCCAGCTCCGCCCCCAGGAGCCGGTCCCGCCCCCAGGAGCCAGCTCCGCCCCCAGGTGCTGGCCCCGGCCCCAGGGCAGGTGTCCCCCTTCAAACAGGAGTTTCGCAGGACATGTTGACACATCATAGTTGAAGACCTACAAGAGCTTCTAGAACTAACATCCCAAAAAGATGTGTGATCCCAAAAATCATTATAGGGGACTGGAATGAAAAAGTAGGAATTCAAGAGATACCTGAGTAACAGGCAAAGTTGGCCTTGGAGTACAGAATGAAGCAGGGCAAAGGCTAACAGAGTTTTGCCAAGAGAACACACTTGTCATGGCAAACACCCTCTTCCAACAACACAAGAGATGACTCTACACATGGACATCACCAGATGGTCAATACTCAGATTGATTATAGTCTTTGCAGCCAAAGATGGAGAAGCTCTATATAGTCAGCAAAAACAAGACCAGCAGCTGACTGTGGCTCAGATCATGAACTCCTTAGTCCCAAATTCTGACTTAAATTGAAGAAAGTAGGGAAAACCACTAGACCATTCAGGTATGACCTAAATCAAATCCCTTAGGCTTATGCAGTGGAAGTGACGGATTCAAGGGATTAGATCTGATGGAGTGTGTGAAGAACTATGGACGGATGTTCATGACATTGTACAGGAGGCAGGGATCAAGACCATCCCCAAGAAAAAGGAATGCAAAAAGGCAAAATGGCTGTCTGGGGAGGCCTTACAAATAGCTGAGAAAAGAAGAGAAGCTAAAGGCAACGGAGAAAAGGAAAGATATTCCCATTTGAATGCAGAATTCCAAAGAATACCAATGAGAGATAAGAAAGCCTTCCTCAGTGATCAATGCAAAGAAATAGAGGAAAACAATAGAATAGGAAAGACTAGAGATCTCTTCAAGAAAATTAGAGATACCAAGGGAACATTTCTTGCAAAAATGGGCACAATAAAGGACAGAATAGTATGGACCAAACAGAAGCAAAAGATATTAAGAAGAGGTGGCAAGAATACACAGAACTATACAAAAAAGATCTTCACGACCCAGATAACCACGATGGTGTGATCACTCACCTAGAGCCAGACATTCTGGAGTACGAAGTCAAGTGGGCCTTAGGAAGCAGCACTACGAACAAAGCCAGTGGAGGTGATGGAATTCCAGTTGTGCTTTTTCAAATCCTGGAAGATGATGCTGTGAAAGTGCTGCACTGAATATGCCAGCAAATTTGGAAACTCAGCAGTGGCCACAGGACTGGAAAAGGTCAGTTTTCATTCCAGTCCCAAAGAATGCTCAAACTACTGCACAATTGCATTCATCTCACACGCTAGCAAAGTAATGCTCAATATTCTCCAAGCCAGGCTTCGACAGTATGTGAACCGTGAACTTCCAGATGTTCAAGCTGAATTTAGAAAAGGCAGAGGAACCAGGGGTCAAATTGCCAACTTCTACTGGATCATGGAAAAAGCAAGAGAGTTCCAGAAAAACATCTACTTCTGCTTCATTGACTATGCCAAAGCCTTTGACTGTTCATCTCACACGCTAGCAAAGTAATGCTCAAAATTCTCCACGCCAGGCTTCAACAGTATGTGAACCAAGAACTTGAAGATGTTCAAGCTGGATTTAGAAAAGGCAGAGGAAACCAGAGATCAAATTGCCAACATCCATTGGATCATAGAAAAAGCAAGAGAATTCCAGAAGAACATCTACTTCTGCTTCATTGACTATGCCAAAGCCTTTGACTGTGTGGATCACAACAAAATGTGGAAAATTGTTCAAAGATGGGAATACCAGACCACCTTACCTGCCTCCTGAGAAATCTGTATGCAGGTCAGGAAGCAACAGTTAGAACTGGACATGGAACAACAGACTAGTTCCAAATTGGGAAAGGAGTATGTCAAGGCTATATATTGTCACCTTGCCTATTTAACTTATATGCAGAGTACATCATGCAAAATGCCAAGCTGGATGAAGCACAAGCTGAAATCAAAATTGCCAGGAGAAATATCAGTAACCTCAAATATATGGATGACACCACCTTTATGGCAGAAAGCAAAGAGGAACTAAAGAACCTCTTGATGAAAGTGAAAGAGGAGAGTGAAAAAACTGGCTTCAAACTCAACATTCAAAAAACTAAGATCATGGCATCCGGTCCCATCACTTCATGGCAATTAGACGGGGAAATGAAACAGTAACAGACTTTATTTTGGGGGGCTCCAAAATCACTGCAAATGGTGACTGCAGCCATGAAATTAAAAGATACTTGCTCCTTGGAAGAAAAGCTATGACAAACCTAGACAGCATATTAAAAAGTAGAAACATTACTTTGTCGACAAAGGTCCGTCTAGTCAAAACTATGGCTTTTCCAGTAGTCATGTATGAATGTGAGAGTTGGACCATAAAGAAAGCTAAGCCCCAAAGAACTGATGCTTTTGAACTGTGGTGCTAGAGAAGACTCTTAAGAGTCTGCAAGGAGATCAAACCTGTCAGTCCAGAGGAAATTAGTCCTGAATATTCATTGGAAGGACTGATGCTGAAGCTCCAATACTTTGGCCACTTGAAGAACTGACTCACTGGAAAAGACCCTGATGCTGGGAAAGATTGAGTGCAGGAGGAGAAGGGGACGACAGAGGATGCGATGGTTGGGTGGCCTCATTGACTCAATGGACATGAGTTTGAGTTAAACTCTGGGAGTCAGTGATGAACAGAGGGGCCTGGTGTGCCACGGCCCATGGGGTCACAGAGCAGGGCGCGACTGAGCAGCTCAACCGTATTGAACTGAAGCCCTCCCTTCCAACCCCATCCGGAGGGCCTTTCTCAGTCCATTTTTGGTACAGACAGTTCCCCCAGAAGGCACCCCAGAGACAAAGGCTGGGATCCAAGTCCCCTTTTGGAGGCGTGGGGACCTCTAGGTCCAGGTAGAGATGAAATTCGGGGGATGGAAGACAGCCCTTGAGTCCAGGAGGTATCTCCACGAGGACACGACTGAGCGACTGAACTGAACTGAACTGAGGGCAAATGAGCTGAACACAGAAAATATAGTTTTAAAACTATAAAAGTCAAAAAAGAAAAAGTATTGAAAATCGCTAATAATAATAATAAATTTAAACAAGCTGCCTATATTAAAAGGTGAAGATACAAAAATTTAAAGACAAAGGATAACATTCAGTATGGTGGTAGATATGGAAACTGTCATATATGGCTAGTGGGAGTATACGTTAGTAAAATCATTCATAAAGCATTTTTTCAGTACATCTCACTACACATTAAAATATGCATGTTCTTTGATTCATAGTTCCAAATGTAAGAATAAAGCTATAAAAGTTCTAAAAGAAAACACAAGAGAAAATCTCTGTGACCTTAGGTTAAGGTAAGGTAAGGTAAAGTCGCTCAGCTGTGTCCGACTCTTTGCGACCCCATGGGCTGTAGCCTACCAGGCTCCTCTGTCCATGGGATTTTCCAGGCAATAGTACTGGAGTGGATTGCCATTTCCTTCTCCAGGGGATCTTCCCGACCTAGGGATCGAACCCAGGTCTCCCGCATTGTAGACAGACACTTAACCGTCTGAGCCACCAGGGAAGTCCTTAGGTTACATGACAAGTTTTTGGACACAACACTAAAAGCATACTCTGCAAAGAAAAAAATTAACAAGTTGTACTCTATCCAAATTAAAGACTTTTTCTCTGTGAAAGACACCATGAAGAGAGTGAAAAGCCAAGCCACAGGCCAGAAAAAAATATTTATAGATCACATATCTGATCAAGGTATCTCCATGTCAGATAAATAATAAGAAAACAACATGAGAAAAAATAAGGTGTAAATGAACTGTACAGTCACTTCATCAGAGAAATATGGATGGCAAATGAATATATGAAAAGATGCTCAACATTATTAGTTAGGGAAATATAATGAAATATCAAAATAACAATGAAATACCAATATGCACTCATAAATATTGTTTCAATTTCACAACAAAACCAAAGAGACCAAAAAATAACAACTGCTGATGGCGATGCTGATCAATAAGAATCTCTCATTCATTGAAAGCAGAAATGCAAAATACTATACAATACAAAATACTGATACAATGCCATTTTGGAAAATAATTTCTTATAAAGATAAACATCTAGAGTACACTGAGAATGAATGGACTATTACAGAACTACACACAACAAACTGGATACACTGTTAAGGGAGAAGCTGAACACAAATAAGTACATATTGTATGATTTCATTTATATAAACTTCTAAAATAGCCAAGACTAATCTATGGTGTCAGAACAGTTACTGCCCTGGAGAATAAGGTAGTTATTTGCACACAGGGTGGATTTATAAGAAGACTTTTGGAATGTTGATAATGTTTTGCTTCTTGATCTGGGGACTAGTTACATGAGTACAATCATTCTGTGAAACCATAAGCTGTACATGTATTATTTATAAACTTTTTAATATATATGTCCTTCTTCAACAAATTATTTACCAAGAGGGGACAAGAGGTTGTTTAAATCATCATTTATCCATGCAATGAAATATTCTTCAACAATTAAAAATATTACAGCATGTTATTGATATGAAAATATAAGTAAATTATGAAATAACATATGACCTTATTTTATAAAAAGTTTAAAAGTATATAAATAACAAAAGATCTGGAAGACTATAAACTCAGCTGGAAATTTAGATTGGTCAT
The DNA here is from genome assembly GCA_006410635.1 of Cephalophus harveyi. NCBI lineage: Eukaryota > Metazoa > Chordata > Mammalia > Artiodactyla > Bovidae > Cephalophus > Cephalophus harveyi. The sequence continues at coordinate 166,703 of SJYT01060385.1, forward strand.
GGATGCTTTGTGTTCTTTGCACTAACATTCATTATTTAATTCTTATGTGATGAGCACATATTAATTTTACATAATAAAAATTTTACTTCATATGAAAACTTAAGGGGTTCTTATACTACAAAATATAAAATATATATAATAATTAAATAGCATAGGAGTGTATATATAAATGGAAAAGAATAGACAGAATTCTCAATAACAGAATTCTTACTGTGGTAAAAGTAGTGCTATAAATATACATAAAAGGAGGGATACATTATAAATAGCACCAAGAGAACACTTTGGAAAAAAATAAATTTATATATACTCCATGTAAAGAAATACATCCCTTAAAAATCTAGAAGTGTTAAAAACAGCCAAGCAACAAAAACATAGAACAATACAGGTAAATATCATTCTCTGATTGCGAAGGAATATTGTAAAAAAAACTATATAGATTTGGCTACAGTAAATAAAAGGTTGTTTGTTATACTTCAAAAGATAATATCACCAAAATTAAATGTAAACAATAAACTGGGACCCTTATTGAATATAAATATGGCATATAAAGAACATGTATAGTAGTGGTGATGGTGATTTAGTCACTAAGTCATGTCTGATCTTGCGACCCCATGGCTTATAGCCCACTGGGCTTCTCTGTCCATAGGATTTCCCAGGCAAGAATACTGGAGTGGGTCATCATTTCCTTCTCCAGGGGATCTTCCCGACCCAGGGATCAAACCCATATCTCCTCCACTGCAAGCAGATTCTTTACCAGCTGAGCCACCAGGGACGTCCCTATGTATAGTAGAGTAGATGCTTAATACCTCAGAGAAACTTGTAAGAAATTCTTTTAGATGTCAATTGAAAAGTAGGAAAAAAGAATGATAATCATGAATAATAGAAAAGAAAATGTAAAATGTTTAATAAATACATGACTACATGATGGCTACATGAATCACAAAATACCCCTCCCCCAAACTGATGCAATCAACAAAACTAAACAAAAGAAAAATGTGATGGAACAAATCTGTTTTCAGCAGCACCAAACAAACAAGAAAAAATTCTGATCTAATGTTAGACAAGTGGTCCAACTTTCAGTCAATGAGTAAAAGAATTCACATTTGGTCCCCTATCAGAAACAAAATAGGAGAAAATATATGAAACCATAGTTTTCAAGACAGCAGTCATCAGACAATAAGAGATAGTGATTTCTGAGAAATGGAAAACCAATTAGGTGAATCCTAAATCTGCTTCAACACCATTCACAACAGTATATAATATACAGTATAAAATATACTTAAGGATTATACTTGCAGAATATATGCAAGATATTTAGACTGAAACCACAAACATTGCTGAGAGAAATTAAAGAAGAGCTAAATAAAAGGAAAGAAATACTGTGTTTATGATTTAGAAAAAGACTCCATCAAAAGTGTCTAGTCATCATTTCTAATTCCATCTTCCTATTCTCCTTATGTTTTTTTTAAACTTCTCATTATAAAAGATGTCAAATAAAATCAAAGAAGAATAGCATAATAAATCCCCATAGATTCATTATTCAACAGTTATAAACGTCATTATAATTCTAGTTTCATCTATGCTGCTAACCACTTCCCAACCATCCAACCCTAACCCTAACCCTAATCTTCTGTGTCATAGATTTCATCTGTAAATATCTAAAAATAAGGCCTCTTTTAAAAAACATTTGTTGTTGTTTAGTCACTAAGTTGTGTCTGATTCTTCTGCAAACATGTGGACTGTAGCCCACCAGGCTCCTCTATCCATGGGACTTCCCAGGCAAGAACACTAGAGTGGGTTGCCATTTCCTACGCCAAGGGATCTTCTCAACTCAGGGATAGAGCCTTCATCTCCTGCACTGGCAGAAATGCCAGCAAATTTGGAAACTCAGCAGTGGCCACAGGACTGGAAAAGGTCAGTTTTCATTCCAGTCCCAAAGAATGCTCAAACTACTGCACAATTGCATTCATCTCACACGCTAGCAAAGTAATGCTCAATATTCTCCAAGCCAGGCTTCGACAGTATGTGAACCGTGAACTTCCAGATGTTCAAGCTGAATTTAGAAAAGGCAGAGGAACCAGGGGTCAAATTGCCAACTTCTACTGGATCATGGAAAAAGCAAGAGAGTTCCAGAAAAACATCTACTTCTGCTTCATTGACTATGCCAAAGCCTTTGACTGTGTGGATCACAACAAAATGTGGAAAATTGTTCAAAGATGGGAATACCAGACCACCTTACCTGCCTCCTGAGAAATCTGTATGCAGGTCAAGAAGCAACAGTTAGAACTGGACATGGAACAACAGACTAGTTCCAAATAGGGAAAGGAGTATGTCAAGGCTGTATATTGTCACCTTGTTTATTTAATGTATATGCAGAGTACGTCATGCAAAATGCTGGGTTGAAGCACAAGCTGGAATCAAGATTGCCAGGAGAAATATCAATAACTTAAATATGCAGATGACACCAACCTTATGGCAGAAAGCAAAGAAGAACTAAAGAGCCTCTTGATGAAGGTGAAAGAAAAGTTGGCTTATAACTTGACATTGAGAAAACTAAGATCATGGCATACCGTCCCATCACTTCATGGCAAATAGAGGGGGAAACAGTGGGAACAGTGACAGACTTTATTTTTTTCAGCTCCAAAATCACTGCAGATGCTGACTGCAGCCATGAATTTAAAAGGTGCTTGCTCCTTGGAAGGAAAGCTATGACGAAGCTGGACAGCATATTAAAAAACAGAGACATTACTTTGCCGACAAAGGTCCGTCTAGTCAAAGCTGTGGTTTTTCCAGTAGTCATGTGTGGATGCGAGAGTTGCACTACAAAGAAAGCTGAGCCCCGAAGAATTGATGCTTTTGAACTGTGGTTCAAAAAGACTCTTTTGAGAGTCCCTTGGGCTGCAAGATCAAACCAGTCAATCCTAAAGGAAATCAGTCCTGAATATTCATTGGAAGGACTGATGCTGAAGCTGAAACTCCAATACCTTGGCCATCAGATGAGCTGACTCATTTGAAAAGACCATGATCCTGGGAAAGATTGAAGGCAGGAGGAGAAGGGGACGACAGAGGATGAGATGGTTGGATGGCGTCACTGACTTTGAGTTTGAGCAAGCTCCGGGAGTTGGTGATGAACAGGGAGGCCTGGTGTGCTGCAGTTCATGGGGTCACAGAGAGTTGAACAGGACTGAGTGGCTGAACTAAACTGAACTCAGCTGTCCTATGGATAATTTAGAGGTTTATTTTCCAAACATGGAGGCTTCTCTTTATTTTCAGCCTTATACCAGGTGCCCTGAGGCGAGACCGTGGGTTTTTTGGTCACACTGGGCAGTTATGGGATCTTAGTCCCCACTAGGCTCCCCGCTGCCCCAGACTGAGGGCCTCTGACAGTGAAAGCTCGGGATCCTAACCACTAACCGCCAGGGAATTCTCCCACGTGTTCTGGTCTATGCCAGTGCCATGACTTGGTGGGACTAGTTCTATGGCCTAGTCAGCAGTTAATGTTCTTAAATATTCATGGAACTTGAAAAGTACACGCGTTTATCTGTGGTTTCAGTTGAGTGCAAAGTTCGGTGTGTGTCCAGTAGGCCAAGTTTTCTGACTCTTTGAATCTTCTGTATCTTTTCCTGATCTCAGCTGCTTGCTCTGTGTTCCACTTGTTACTGGAGGGACGTGTGGAGTGCTTTTCCGCAGACTTTGACGGCGCATGAACCCCTGTTCCTGCTGTTGTGTTTCTTCTTTTCTTCCGGGGGGGGGCTCAGGGCCGCAGTTACTGCTCAGGGCCTGTTTGTGGCACCGCTGCCCCTCCAGCCCAGTTTAGCTCCTCTTTGGCCGGCTCTGTTTGGAACCGGCTTCCAGCTGAGACACAGGCGAGGCTCTGCTCCCTCCCTGTCTCTGAGGCTGGTTTGCTTTGGCTTCTGCATCGGGCAGGAAGGCTGCCGGGCTTTCGAGGACCATGAACATCTCAGTGGCCTGAGAGGTTGGCAGGGGCCGGGCAGGAGCCAGATGGGCTACAGCCATCAGATGGACCTGCTCTGACCGGAATGGCCTCAGGCCACCCGGCCCAATTCACCCCACGGGGCGGAGCAGGGGCAGCATCACCCCCAAGGCCACAGCTCCAGAGCCTCCTGGTCACATGGTCCCTTGCATAGCGGCAGTGGGGCGAGAGGCGACTCGGCCGGGAAGGCGCCCGGGACTGCCCGTGTGCCCACCTGGCTGAGGCTCTGCGGTCATGTAAGCTGGCTCTGGGCGGAACCCGAACTTCCCGTTCCTGGGTCTTTCAGTAAAGGGCTGGGACTAGTGTTAACTGAATTGGATTATCCCTTTTTAAAGGAAACTTTTAGAGCAGGTTGAGATTTACAGGAGAGTTACAAAGCTAACACAATGTTCCCTGCATTCCACCCCAGGCTCCCCGCTTGTAAGCCTCTCCCGCTGTCTGGTACTAAACTCCATTCTGTGTTCAGATTTCCTTAGCCGTTTTCCTTGGTGTCTTTCTGTTCCAGGATCTTATCCAGGGTATTGTTACGAAGCCAAACTTGGGTCCACTCGCCTGCACACAGTGAAACCAGTTTACTGACACCTAGTGGTGCTGAAGCAAAGTGCAGAATTTATTGCAATGCCGAGCACCGAAGAATTGATGCTTTTGAACTGTAGAGCAAACCATTCAATATCACAGTTATCCAAGTCTATGCCCCAACCAGTGATGCTGAAGAAGCTGAAGTTGAACGGTTTTAATATAAATGGAAAAGAATAGACAGAATTCTCAATAACAGAATTCTTACTGTGGTAAAAGTAGTGCTATAAATATACATAAAAGGAGGGATACATTATAAATAGCACCAAGAGAACACTTTGGAAAAAAATAAATTTATATATACTCCATGTAAAGAAATACATCCCTTAAAAATCTAGAAGTGTTAAAAACAGCCAAGCAACAAAAACATAGAACAATACAGGTAAATATCATTCTCTGATTGCGAAGGAATATTGTAAAAAAAACTATATAGATTTGGCTACAGTAAATAAAAGGTTGTTTGTTATACTTCAAAAGATAATATCACCAAAATTAAATGTAAACAATAAACCAGGACCCTTATTGAATATAAATATGGCATATAAAGAACATGTATAGTAGTGGTGATGGTGATTTAGTCACTAAGTCATGTCTGATCTTGCGACCCCATGGCTTATAGCCCACTGGGCTTCTCTGTCCATAGGATTTCCCAGGCAAGAATACTGGAGTGGGTCATCATTTCCTTCTCCAGGGGATCTTCCCGACCCAGGGATCAAACCCATATCTCCTCCACTGCAAGCAGATTCTTTACCAGCTGAGCCACCAGGGACGTCCCTATGTATAGTAGAGTAGATGCTTAATACCTCAGAGAAACTTGTAAGAAATTCTTTTAGATGTCAATTGAAAAGTAGGAAAAAAGAATGATAATCATGAATAATAGAAAAGAAAATGTAAAATGTTTAATAAATACATGACTACATGATGGCTACATGAATCACAAAATACCCCTCCCCCAAACTGATGCAATCAACAAAACTAAACAAAAGAAAAATGTGATGGAACAAATCTGTTTTCAGCAGCACCAAACAAACAAGAAAAAATTCTGATCTAATGTTAGACAAGTGGTCCAACTTTCAGTCAATGAGTAAAAGAATTCACATTTGGTCCCCTATCAGAAACAAAATAGGAGAAAATATATGAAACCATAGTTTTCAAGACAGCAGTCATCAGACAATAAGAGATAGTGATTTCTGAGAAATGGAAAACCAATTAGGTGAATCCTAAATCTGCTTCAACACCATTCACAACAGTATATAATATACAGTATAAAATATACTTAAGGATTATACTTGCAGAATATATGCAAGATATTTAGACTGAAACCACAAACATTGCTGAGAGAAATTAAAGAAGAGCTAAATAAAAGGAAAGAAATACTGTGTTTATGATTTAGAAAAAGACTCCATCAAAAGTGTCTAGTCATCATTTCTAATTCCATCTTCCTATTCTCCTTATGTTTTTTTTAAACTTCTCATTATAAAAGATGTCAAATAAAATCAAAGAAGAATAGCATAATAAATCCCCATAGATTCATTATTCAACAGTTATAAACGTCATTATAATTCTAGTTTCATCTATGCTGCTAACCACTTCCCAACCATCCAACCCTAACCCTAACCCTAATCTTCTGTGTCATAGATTTCATCTGTAAATATCTAAAAATAAGGCCTCTTTTAAAAAACATTTGTTGTTGTTTAGTCACTAAGTTGTGTCTGATTCTTCTGCAAACATGTGGACTGTAGCCCACCAGGCTCCTCTATCCATGGGACTTCCCAGGCAAGAACACTAGAGTGGGTTGCCATTTCCTACGCCAAGGGATCTTCTCAACTCAGGGATAGAGCCTTCATCTCCTGCACTGGCAGAGGATTGTTTACCACTGAGCCACCATAACTACAACATAATTTCACCTCAAAACATTAACTGCAATACCCTAATATGATCAAATAGATCATCAGTGTTCCAACTTTCCAAATTATCTCAAAAATATTTCTTTTACAGTGTGTTGCCTGATTAAACTGAAGTATATGTTTTCACTTGCTTATTATGTATCCTAAATAGGATCACTTTATATTTAATTTTCCAAACTGCAACATATTTGGGACTGAAAAGGACCACTAATTATGCCAGAAAATAAGCATAAATCAGGATGATCACAGGCACTGAAATGTGTGGTCACCATGTTCTTAAATCTCTTTTAATCTATATGATTCCACTTTCTATTCCTCCCCCCTTGTTCCCTTTCATCAAAGAGCAATGTACTAATTGAAGAAACCAGTCCCTTTATTCTGTATAATTTCCCAGAGTCTGAATTTTGCCCATATTGTTCCTCTCTTTACTAGCATGTGAGATGGGTGCAATTGTGTGGTAGTTTGAGCATTCTTTGGCATTGCCCTTCTTTGGAATTGGAATGAAAACTGACCTTTTCCAGTCCTGTGGCCACTGCTGAGTTTTCCAAAGTTGCTGGCATATTGAGTGCAGCACTTTCATAGCATCATCTTTCAGGATTTGAAACAGCTCAACTGGAATTCCATCACCTCCACTAGCTTTGTTTGTATTGATGATTTCTAAGGCCCACTTGACTTCACATTCTAAGATGTCTGGCTCTAGATGACTGATCACATCATCATGATTATCTGGGTCATGAAGATCTTTTTTGTACAGTTCTTCTGTGTATTCTTGCCACCTCTTCTTAATATCTTCTGCTTCTGTTAGGTCCAGACCATTTCTGTCCTTTATCGAGCCCATCTTTGCATGAAATGTTCCCTTGGTATCTCTAATTTTCTTGAAGAGATCTCTAGTCTTTCCCATTCTGTTGTTTTC
>SJYT01060385.1:174885-202586 GCA_006410635.1 Cephalophus harveyi
GACAGAGGATGAGAGGGCTGGATGGCATCACTGACTCGATGAACGTGAGTCTGAGTGAACTCCAGGAGATGGTGATGGACAGGGAGGCCTGGCGTGCTGCGATTCATGGGGTCACAAAGAGTCAGACACAATTGAGCGACTGAACTGAACTGAACTGTTCCTCTTTTACACGGATTTTCCAAAATATAGTAGGTCCAGAAGCCAGATCTGATTCTGATTAATTTTGACAAGAATACCTCTTAGGAGATGTTCTTTTCTCTCTCAATCCCACACCAGTCTTTTCTCTGAGCCCTCAAACAAAACTGCTCTGTCAAGGTTCCTTTAATTCCTTAGTGAGTGAAGTCGCTCTGTCATGTCCAACTCTTTGCGAGCTCCCTGTGGACTGTAGCCTGGCAGGCTCCTCTGTCCATGGGATTCTTCAGGCAAGAGTACTGGAGTGGGTTGCCATTTCCTTCTCTAGGGGATCTTCCCAACCCAGGGACTGAACTTGGATCTCTACTGCTAAACCCGGTTTTCATCTCATTCAGCCTATCAGCTAATATCTTACTCCTGGCTGATGCCCTTTCTTCACTTGGCTTTTAAAACTCAATAACAGTTTGCTTGTCCTCCACCTTCACTGATCTTTGCTTCTTAGTCTCTTTTTCAGAGTTCCCACTTTTCTCTGGCCTCTTAATGTTGGAATACCCCCAGGGTTCAATTATTGATCCTTCCCTTGTTTTACATTCACTCCCTTGATGAGATCATCCAGACTCCTGGCTTTAAATGCCATCTATATATTCTGACTGACTTCCTAGGTGGCTCAGATGGTAAAGAATCCACTTACTAAGGCAGGAGAAACAGGTTCAATGCCTAGGTTGCAAAGACCCTCTGGAGAAAAAAATGGCAACCCACACCAGTATTCTTGCCTGGGAAATCCCATGGACAGAGGGGCCTGATGGGCTACAGTCTATGGGGTCACAAAAGAGTTGGACAAGACTTAATGACTAAACTGCAGCACCACCATATATGCTGACAGCTTCCAGCTCAGTGCTATTCCAGAACTTCAAGCCTGAAGTTGCTTATGTAACATCTCCACTATGATATCTCATTTGATGATACAACTCCATTTTTATTAGTTTCTCAGTCATAAAATCTTGCAGTCATCCTTAACACCTCTCTCCTATATCCTACATCAAATTCATCAGGAGCTTTTGTTGGATCTACCTTCAAAATACATTAAAAATCTAACCACTTTGCACTACCTCTTCAATTACCACATTAGTTTAAATTGCCAACATCTCTCATCTAGATTATTGCAATAGCCTCCTAATTGATCTCTCCATTGTACTCTTACCTCCAGTATTTATTAAATAGTAGTCAAATGATCCTTTTAAAATGGATTGTGTCACCACTTTGCTCAAAACTGTCCAGTGGTTCCTCTTTTCATTCAGAGTAAAAGCCAAATTTCTTATAATGTCCCACAAGGCTCTACATCTTCTCACATGTTTACGCTGACTTCCTCTCCCTCTACACTCCTCCTCACTCATTCACCCTGTTACAGTCACACAGGTTTTCTTGCTGCCTCAAAAACACAATCAGATACATTCTCATTTGAAGAACATTTACTCCAGATGTTCCTTTTTTCTGAACATTCTTCTCCCTGATATTCCTTTGGCTAAGTCTACCCTGAAAAAATCAACTTCTTAATGAGACCTACTTTGACCTCCTTTTATATACTTCCCTGGTGGCTCAGATGGTAAAGCATCTCCCTCAATGTGGAGACCTAGGTTTGATCCCTGGGTTGGGAAGATCCTCTGGAGAAGGAAATGGCAACCCACTGCAGTACTATTGCCTGGCAAATCCCATGGACAGAGGATCCTGGTAGGCTACAGTCCATGGGGTCACAAAGAGTCGGATATGACTGAGCAACTAAACTTTCTTTCTTTCTTTCTTTTCTATATACTATAATCTGGACCATAATTTTTGCAGAACCCCCTGGCCCCTTACTTTCATTAATTTCCACTTTTCACATTATTTACATCATCTAGTTATTGCATAATTTACTTATTTTTATGTTTATTGTTTACTGTGTATCTTCTCCCACCAGAACATAAGCTTCTTAAAGGCAGAAACATTTTTTGTTGTTGTTCTCTGATGATCCTTCAGGCTTTCACAGTCTAACCTATGATAAGCTCTCCATGTAGTGAGTCAAATGCAGAATTAATGTTGAATGAATGAATGATTACTGTTACTGCTATTACTATGTGAACACTTAATTTCAGCAGGACAAGTATTTGGGAGCTTGCTGAAATGGACCAAGTGGGAAATACTGGTATAGTGTGGTAGCAGTGGTGGTGGAAAGAAGTGACACACTTAAAACATAGTTTAGAAATATTTACAATGATTGGATGAAGGGATATGATTTGGTTAAAGGGGAAGAATCAAGAATAATCCTTAGATTTCCTGGATTGGCTAATTATTAGGTGGCACAGAGGTAAAGAATCCACCTGCGATGCAGGAGAGGTAGGTTCAATCCCTAAATTGGGAACATGCCCTAGGGGAGGAAATGGCAACCCACTCCAGTATTCTTGCCTGGAGAGAGGAAGTCTGGAGGGCTACAGTCCAGAGTTGCAAAGAGTCAGACACGATTGAGCATACATGCAGCATAATATGTTATGAAATGGCGGAGAGGTGAGAAATACAGATTAGAGAAGTGGATCAAGAGTCTGTATTGAAATGCCTGTGAGCCATCCAAAAGGTAATTACAAGAAAGTAGTTATAAGAAGAGTCAAAATTAAAGCTCTTGGCTATGTTTACAGAATTTGGAAATATTGATATAAGAAAAGAATTTAAACCTATAGGAACAGAAAGGTGAGAAGAATAGATATATTCTAATCATCTCCTCAAGAGGCATTTACTCTGGTCCTTTGTTGTTCAGTCGCTAAGTTGTATCCAACTCTTTGCACCCCAAGGACTGTAGCCCATCAGGCTCCTTTGTGAAATTTCCAGGCAAAAATACTGGAGTAGATTGCCATTTCCTTCAGGGCATCTTCCCATCCAGGGATAGAACCTTCATCTCCTGCATTGGCAGGAGGATTCTTTACCACTGAGCCACCAGGGAAGCACTATACTGGCCCTTTCGATCAAGGTAAAGCTACTAAGAAGAAGCACTCAGTGAGGAAGGAGAAAAACAAGATGAAATTGCATGGTAAAAGCCAAGAGACAAAAATGTTCCATGAAGCTAGGGAACATCCATTGGCTTTTGTAACAGAAGCACCATTCATGGTATCACTGGTAGATGCAATCTCAGTGGAACAGTAAGAGTGGAAGCCAAATTATATTTCTAGTATGTCACTATGCCTCTTTGTTTTTATCACAACAGGAAGCGAAAGTTCTATAATCTTCAATCAAATCAGGTCAATCCAATTACACACTTACCCACTCAAGGGTAACAAAATATAAGTGGTAGAGAATAGAAAGTAATGTGGATCCAAAGTTGCCTATAGAATCTGGAGGGCTGGTAGTAGACCAACTGGGATGACCTAACATCATAGAATCTAAGGAGTAGAGAGAATAATGAAGGATCATCCCAGAGAAAGAAAATGCAAGGCATGCATATATATTCTAATCAATCATAGCATTTCTTCCTCATGAGCTGCAACAGTGTCAGAGGACCACAGTGCTCCAGCCAGCCCTTACCAGTTGATCACAGTTGGCACAGGAATTAAACTCATTCACTATCCCTATCTCAAGTCCCAAACAAGTCCCACCTCCTCTAATCCTTTTTACTTCACCTCTACAAAACCACAGGTAATCATTTAGCTTCTGCTTTTGAGACTGAGTCAAAAGATGTTCCCACTACTTTCCGTTCCCTAGAAGTTACTGCAATTACATGAGCCACTGTAATTTTTTGTCCTCACATGTCAAACTTTCAGGTATTTGAAGACAGCTATTTATTTTCCCTAGAATTTTCTCCTCTCCAGTAGAAACAAATTTGTGCTGTTTTTGCTTAGTCACTCAGTCATGTCCGACTCTTTGTGACCCCATGGACTGCAGTCTGCCAGGCTCCTCCATGGGGCTTCTCCATGCAAGAATACTGGAGTGGGTTGTCATGCCTTCCTTCAGGGAATCTTCCCAACCCAGGGATCAAACCCAGGTTTCCTGCAATGCAGGTGGATTCTTTACCATCTGAACCACCAGGGAAGCCAAGAAAAAATTTAGGATCTTTATCAAAGGATTTAGTTCCTAGTTTAATACTACTTTATTCACTTTTACCAGCACTCTCATTTGTCTGAATAATATATGCCCTCCACCATCATGCTTTACATACTCAGACTGAACTAAAAAACTGGAATATCTACCTTAAATAACAAATAGATAAAGGGCATCCATATCTAACTTATGTAGAGTCCCAGCTACCAGATGCTAGGAGTTTTCCCCTAACAACAATGGGGGAGTAAAAACAGGTCTTGAGAGCTCCATGGGGATAAAGGGAGATCATGCAAAGAGGCATAAATTCCAGCTGTTAGAACTTAGGCAGTCTAACTACTGAGTGGAACAGATGATACATTACAGGACGTTTTCCCTTGGGTCATGTGAATTTTAGGATCAAAATATCTAGCAGAATAAAAATAGGGCCTGAATAAAATTACAACATATTGAAGATGAATAAATACAGCTCTAAAAGCCTAATAAAACAGACTGTATTATCTTTTAGTCAGTTTTTACATAAATGAAATATTATTATATATTAACCTCCCCTCTTAAGAATTTTAGAGGAAAATTTTTTTACTTGATTTTTCAAGGTCTCTTACAAGTTAGTTTATTAGAGAAATTATGGGGAATTAATCAAAACAAAATCATACATTATTTCCAAATAGATTTCAAACTTGTTAAGGGCAAGAACCATGTTTTTCCTTTCTTGTATTAAATCCAATGGTTGTAATATAACAGATACTCAAATTATGTGCTTATTAACATAATAAAAATAATTATGAATAAATGAAAACTCATTTTAAAGCATAAGAAATGACAAACTTTGGTTAGTCTTCAGAGTCTTTATTATCAGGTCTGCAGAACAACCAAAACTTTCAAATTGTTCCTTGGAAATTGATCTACTTATTTCTCATATATTCCACTAATAACTAATAAGCAGCTTACACAAATCGTATAGAAAGGCACTGCGACTTTTTATTTGCACAAGACAAGAGGAAGACCTCATTTCTTAATCTCTTCTTCTCTTCTTTGGCTTTCCTGTCTTTGCTAGTAACTTTTTATGATCACTAGCTTGGAGAAGGAAATGGCAACCCACTCCAGTATTCTTGCCTGGAGAATCCCAGGGATGGGGGAGCCTGTTGGGCTGCCGTCCATGGGGTCTCACAGAGTCGAACACGACTGAAGCAACTTAGCAGCAGCAGCAGTTTCTCTTAAATAGCATTCTGTAACTTGGATACCTCAACTGCAGCCATCTCTTTATAGGACATCATGAATGTTTTAGTTAGTTTGGGTTGAGAATTTCTAAGCCTTGCTTTTTTCCTTTTTCTTTATTCACCACTTGACCCCATTTTTTCAGTTTCTAGTAAGTCTTGTCACTTCTACTTCTTGACACTTAAAGTACTTATATTAATTCATCAATAGGGACTGGGTAAATGGAATCATTGTTCTTCTATAGATATTGTTAACATTGGGGCTGGAGTGAACTAAGCACAATTTGTCTTTGCTGGCCCTTTCCATCTCTTTCTTACTCTCTTGCTTTTCTCTTCTACAGCCTCAGAGGATTCTTTAGCTTCTGAAGGCAGCTCCCATCACCACGCCTAATGGGGTTTTTAATTCCCAGCAGTGACTCACATATTTCTACATTACCTCACTGACTAGCCAAACTTAATTGCTGGCCCTTTCCATCTCTTTCTTACTCTCTTGCTTTTCTCTTCTACAGCCTCAGAGGATTCTTTAGCTTCTGAAGGCAGCTCCCATCACCACGCCTAATGGGGTTTTTAATTCCCAGCAGTGACTCACATATTTCTACATTACCTCACTGACTAGCCAAACTTACTTGACTTGTGTTCTATTAATCTACATAACCAGGATCTGCTATGGTAAACTACAATCTAGAGGCCACTAGTATTTTCCCCTATCTTTCAAACAACTCACTAATCTCAAACTTGCTAGCACATCAAATACTGAGGCATACTATAAAGACTTCCTGGGGCTTCCCTGGTGGCTCAGACAATAAAGAATCTGCTCACAATGTGGAAGACCCAGCTTCCATCCCTGAGTCAGGAAGATGCCCTGGAGAAGGGAATGGCAACCCATCCCAATATTCTTGCCTGGAGAATTCCATGGCCAGAGGAACTTGGCAGGCTACAGTCCTTGGAGTCACAGAGAGTCAGGCATGACTGAGTGACTAAGACAACACACACACACATACACATAAAGACTTCCTATATCTCATGGCTTTAAATATTGATCCTTTAAATGGAATAATTCTAGAACAGCAATGACTCATAGACAGGGATATCCCTTTCCCAAATGCAGCCCTTCAACAGCGTACATCAACTGCCCATAGCTGTCTTCCATCAGAACCTAACAGTAACTTTTTCTCTATTACATTCTTCTATGTCAGTTGCAAGACTCGAGGAGCATTTTAATTCTTCATGCAAAAAAAAAAAAAAGCTTCTGAACTTTTTCTCTGGGTGATCTAATTGATCTCTAGAATGCTGTGTGTGTGTATGTGGTAGTTGCTCAGTTATGTTTGACTCTATATGACCTCATGGACTGTAGCCCTTCAGGCTCCTTTGTCCATGGAATTCTCGAGGCAAGGATACTAGAATGGGTTGCCATTCCATTCTCCAGAGGATCTTCCCAACCCAGGGATCCAACCGAAGTCTTCTGCACTGCAGGTGGGCTCTTCACCATCTGAGCCACCTATGTTATTCATTCTTTCTGATATATGTTTGATTGAGTCTGGTTTTTTAAGGCCAGTTGAAGCTTCTTGATATTAATAATGTAGACAATTATGCTTACCCAGAAACAATGAAAACAATAATTATAATAACAAAATATTTACTGAATACTTCATATGTGTCAGTTTGCTAAAAATTCTTTATATGCTTTGTCTCATGTAATCATTTCAACAACACTTTGATCAGTATGCTATTAATATCTTGTATTTCACTGATGTGGAAACTGTGGGGTGTGTGATCTTGGGAAAAATTACTTAGCTTTTTTGGGTTTCTCTAAAATGGGTAATAACAATTTCATTGAAGATTCAGTGTAATATCCACATATGATGTTTATCATGATGCTTGGCTTATAGTAAGTGTTTCAAAAATGATAGCCTTTATTGAGAAAATTGTCCTAGGTCATATAGCTAGAAAGTGGTAGAGCCAAAGATCAAAGCAGGGCAGTCAGCCTCCAGAGATACACTTTACTGTTTCCAAAATGGTAAGTACAAAGTATTTATGAAGATGGTTATTATCAAACATGCCTAGGTTCTGAAACAAAAACAGCTATCTCTGACAATTTGCTTTTCCCAAAAGAACTTTAATTTAATCATTTAATTCCTTAAAATTTTATTTTTAGTTTTGCTATATCCTTTAACAAATTTAAAAGACTGTAGTAGTAGTCTTACAGTTATTTAAATACATTATAAATGCTTACACATAGATGCTGACAAAGAAAAACTTAAGTTCATGACAAAATTAACAAAAGCATACACTTGTACCAAGGAAACTGATCTTTCTTTTTTTCATTGACGTATATTTGATTTACAATATTGTGTTAGTTTCAGGTATACAGCGAAGTGATTCCATTATTTATATTTTTCAGACTATTTTCCATCATAGGTTAGTATAAAATATTGAACATAGTTCCCTGTGCTATCTAGTAAATCCTTGCTTTTTATCTATTTTATGTATAGTAGTTTGTATCTGTTAATCTCATACTCCTAATTTATCTCTCCCCTCATTCCTTTGGTAACCATAAGTTTAGTTTCTATGTCTGTGTTCTGTCTGTGAGTCTGTTTCTGTTTGTATACAGACGTATTTGTATTATCTTTTGGATTACATGTATAGATGATATCACATGATATTTGTCTTTCTCTGTCTGACTAACTTCACTTAATATGATATCCTCTAGATCCACCTATGTTGCTGCAAATGGCAATATTTCATTGTTTTTATGGTTGAGTAATATTCCTATATATATGCCATTAAAAGGGCCCTCACCAGGCAAGTCACTCAGTCATGTCTGACTCTTTGTGACCCCATGGACTGTAGCCCACCAGGCTCCTCCATCCATGGAATTTTCTAGGCAAGAGCACTGGAGTGGGTTGCCATTTCCTTCTCCAGGGGAATCTTCCCAACCCAGGGATCGAACCCGGGTCTCCTGCATTCTGGGCAGATGCTTTATCGTCTGAGCCACCAGGGAATCCCTTTATATATATATGCCATATCTTCTGAAACCAGTTGTCTGTTGACAGGCACTTGGGTTGCGCCTGTGTCTTACTATTGTAAATACTGCTGCTATAAACATTGGGGTGCATGTATCTTTTGGAATTAGAGGTTTCATCTTTTTCAATTATATGCTCAGGAGTGAGACTACTAGATCATATTGTAGCTTTGTATTTAATTTTTTTAAGGCATCTCCTTACTGTTTTCCATAGTGACTGCAACAATTTGCATTTCCATCTACAGTGCAAAAGGGTTTCCTTTTCTCCAAATGCTCTCCAGCACTTATTATTTGTAGACTTTCTGATGATAGCCATTCTGACCTATGTGAGGTAGTATCTCACTGTGGTTTTGACTTGCATTTCTCTAGCAATAACTGATGGAGAAGGCAATGGCAACCCACTCCAGTACTCCTGCCTGAAAAATCCCATGGACAGATGAGCCTGGTAGGCTGCAGTCTGTGGGGTCTCAAAGAGTTGGATATGACTGAAGTGACTTAGCAGCAGCAGCAGTAATAAGTGATGCTGAGCATCTTTTCATGTGCCTGTCAGTCATCTGCCTATATCTTCTTTGGAGAAATGTCTATTTAGGTCTTCTGCCCTAACAATTTTCACAGAACAGGAACAAATTATACTAAAATTTATATGGAGCTTTGAAAGACCATGAATTGTCAAATGAAATCCTCAACAAAAGAACAGAGCTGATGTCATAACACTTCTAGATTTCAGACAATATTACAAAGCTACAGTAATCAAAGCAGCATGGTATTGGCAAAGAAACAGACATATCAATCAGTAAAACAGAATAGAGGCCCAGAAATAAACCTACACACCTATAGTCAATTAATTTATGACAAAGTAGTTAAGAATACACAACAGAGAAAAGACAGTCTCCTCAGCAAGTGGTGCTGAGAAAGTTGGAGAGCTACATGTAAGTCAATGAAATTAGAATATTCCCTCACACTATACACAAAAATAAACTCGAAATGGTTTAAATACCTAACTATAAGACATAACACCATAATAACTCATAGAAGAAAACATAGGCAAAATATTCTCAGACATAAATTATAGAAATATTTTCTTAGATCCAGTCTCCCAAGCAAAGTAAATAAAAAAGAAACTAATTGGGCATAATCAAATGTACAAAATTTTATACAACAAAGGAAACCATCAACAAACAAAAAGCCTACCGAATGGAAGAAAATATTTGCAAATAATACAACTAACAAGGGATTAATATTCAAAATATACAAACAGCTTATACAACTTAACATTAAAAAAACACAACCCAATCAAAAAGTGGACAAAAAGAAACCCACCTTTTGTTTCAGCATAGGTTCAAAAATTTTGGAAAGAAAACTGTTTAAAACAATCTCTATCAGCAGATGAATGGATAAGAAAGCTGCAGTACATATACACAATAGAGTATTACTCAGCCATTAAAAAGAATACATTTGAATCAGTTCAAGTGAGGTGGATGAAACTGGTACCTATTATACAGAGTGAAGTAAGCCAGGGAGAAAAAAAAAAAAACACCAATACAGTATACTAACGCATAGGCTTCCCTGGTGGCTCAGAGGTTAAAGCATCTGCCTCCAATGTGGGAGACCTGGGTTCGATCCCTGGGTCAGGAAGATCCCCTGGAGAAGGAAATGGCAATCCACTCCAGTATTCTTGCCTGGAGAATCNGAGTCAGGCAAGTTTGGCCTTGGAGTACAAAATGAAGCAGAGTAAGGGCTTACAAAGGTTTGCCACCAGAATATATTGGTCATAGCAAACACCCTGTTCCAACAGCACAAGAGACAACTCTACACATGGACATCACCGGATGGTCAATACTGAAATCAAATTGATTATAGTCTTTACAGCCAAAGATGGAGAAGCTCTATACAGCCAGCAAAGACAAGACCTAGAGCTCAGTGTGGTTCAGATCATAAGCTCCTTATTGCAAAAATCAGACTTGAATTGAGAAAAGTAGGGGAAAACACTAGGCCATTCTGGTATAACCTAAATCAAACCCCTTATGATTATAGAATGGAAGTAACAAATACATTCAAGGGATTAGCTCTAATAGAGTACCTGAAGAATTATGGATGGAGCTTCATCACATTGTACAGAAGGTGGTGACCAAAACCTGTCTCTTATACACATCTTGGACTCTGTGGGAGAGGGAGAGGGTGGGATGATTTGGGAGAATGACATTGAAACATGTATAATATCATATACGAAACGAATCGCCAGTCCAGGTTCGATGCAGGATACTGGACGCTTGGGGCTGGTGCACTGAGACGACCCAGAGGGATGGTACGGGGAGGGAGGGGGGAGGGGGTATCAGGATTGGGAACATGTGTATACCTGTGCTGGATTCATGTTGATGTATGGCAAAACCAATACAATATTGTAAAATAATTAACCTCCAATTAAAATAAATAAATTTATATTAAAAAAAAAATCTCTGACTAGCAGTGTCCTCTTAAAGTGGGATTTTAGGAAGTTAGGTAAGCTTTATAATTGGTCTTCAGATAAATTGATAGTCCTTGGTTGACTATAAAAAGGCAAGAAGAATTTTAGGGAAGTTTCAAAAAGAGGAAAGAGTGTTAGTGTTCTAGGTGGAGGGTCATCAGTGGCCTAGGATTTCCTGGAATAAATGGGGTTAATAGTGGCTGTTATGGCAAGTCATTTCTCAATATTTACAACTTATCTTCATCAGAACCCTGTGAGAAAGATAGGGTGGTGATTATTACTCCCTCTATTGCCACTGAAGAAATAACAGCTGATGAATTAAAGTTCTAAGGCCACACAGCTATTAAAGTGATAAATAACTTGGATTAAAATCTAGGTTTTCTCATTCCTTGTTCATTGTTATTTCACCGTATAACACTAATTCCATATTTCTTTCTTTAGCCAATTTATTTTTTGATTAAAAAATTTTGATTAGGAAATCTAGGAATTCTTTAATATGGAATCAAAATATATTTCACTATGCACTAGAGAAATTACTTGGTAATTAGTTTATTTCCACTGGCCATTAGAAGGGAGTTTATTTTTGGAAGATAAAATCTACATGCAAGTGTTATTTAAAAGTTTCTCCTGTTGACATCTGGAAGAATGATTTGCTAATCTGATATTTTGCCTCTTCTAAATATCTCTTAAAATTATGTACAAACTGTGCAAGCCTATCCACTTTATACAAAAATGTATTTTATGTATAAGATGCAGTTTTCTTATTTTTAACATTTTAAGGCTTACTCTGCACTCCTTATTCCTCCTTGATGGCCAAAGATACTGAGTGTGAAGAAATCTTTCTTGTAACTGGCAAAGTGGTCAGTTAAACATATAGGGACTTTCCCCTCTACATAAAATCTTTTCTCCATTTTTGTAAAGTCAAGCTTTCAGGCAATTTCTTCTTGCTCAAAAATAGCATGACATAGTAGAGAGCCCTGAGTGGACTGAGGTCATTTAAGTGCCCAAGCAACAGAGTAAGCACCAAGAGACTTGCCTAAAACAAGAGACTTGTTTTAATTTGCATAGCTCATATTCTTAAGGCTTTTGTGTGTGTCAAACAATGAGTCTTAGTAACTGCAGAAGGAAATACAAGCTGGGACCACCACAACCTCCATTGCTTCATCGTCTTTCTCTCTACCTCTAGTTTCATCAGTGTGAAGATTATTGATGCTGGCAAGTGAATAAAAAGAATCTAAGTCAACATTTCCAAGAAAATTATATCCAATTTCATTACTGAAATTAGTGGAAATTACTATAAACAATTTTTGGTAATGCAAATACATTTTCTGGAAATAGCAAAGAAACTGCAGATTAAGATTTAAAATAAGAATCTATAGGGGAAGTCAAGTATAACCTCTTGGGTTACTGTTTCACTCAGTTGCTTATTTCTTAAGAAAGGAATATGATTTTATATTAGCATGAATCAAAGAAAAACAAGATAAGGATTCCAAAGTAGCAAAACTATAAAGGCAAACTAAACATTTTCTGTTTTTAATGTGAATAGTTTGGGGAAAGGAGAAGAGAAAAGACCAGTGAGCTGCCTGTTCCTGAGGCAGGCAGGCAGCACTGAGGGAAACAAGCCAGGCGCTCAAGCCAAAACTTTCCAAAGAGAGAACATGGCTGCCAGGAAGTGCTTTGATTTCAAGCTAAAATTTTTGTAGATTAATGGAAGAAAGATAAAGGATTACTTAGGAGCTAAAGGATTAGTGAGGAGGTGATGGATTGTACCTTAAGCATTTATCTCTACAATTCTTTTTGCTAAACTGTCATCTTTAAAATCGGAGAAGGCAGTGGCACTCCACTCCAGTACTCTTGCCTGGAAAATCCCATGGACGGAGGAGCCTGGTAGGCTGCAGTCCATGGGGTCGCTGAGTCAGACACGACTGAGCGACTTCACTTTCACTTTTCACTTTCATGCATTGGAGAAGGAAATGGCAACCCACTCCAGTGTTCTTGCCTGGAGAATCCCAGGGACGGGGGAGCCTGGTGGGCTACCGTCTATGGGGTCGCACAGAGTTGGACACGACTGAAGCGACTTAGCAGCAGCAGCAGCAGCAGCATCTTTAAAATAGTGGTAGTTGAGCTCAACTACTCAAAAGCACAACTGATTTTTTATATAAAATATAAATACATCGTAAAATAATAATTATATTATGGAAGCACAAGAACACTACAACTTAGAAATCCTAGGGAATGATTCTATAACTTAAGCCTTTCCCTTTGGAATTAACATCAGTAGGAGCTCCTGTTACCTGGTGGCAGCATTTCTAGGTAGCAAACTAATCTCTTTGAAAAAATAATATAACTTCTTGAATATGGAATCTAAAAGTAAAGACATGAAGTAATGTCTCATGGATTGACAAAATGTATCTTTTTTTTTTTGCCTAGGTTCAATGATGATATGTTTATCTGAGGTCTCCCTTCATTTCCTCCTCCCCACCTTCACCCAAATTAGTTAAATCTGAAAGTATTATTGTAATGACCTAGCCTAAAATTTCAAATATGTATACTTGACTCAGGTGAGAACTCTACAAAGTAGCTGGATGATCAATTTGTAGAGAAGTTAATTGCCTCATTAAATAGCTACTTAATTTAATTATATAAGACTCAGTTAATAGGGATGTAAATTGATAAAAGTGGAAATGACACCCAGTTGTGGATGAGACTTGTGGTAAAAGTAAAGTATGATGCTGTCAGGAACAATATTGCATAGGAACCTGGAATGCTAGGTCCATGAATCAAGGTAAATTGGATGTGGTCAAACAGGAGATGGCAAGGGTGAACATCGATATTTTCAGAATCAGTGAACTAAAATGGACCAGAATGGGCGAATTTAATTCAGATGACCATTATATCTACTACTGTGGGTAAGAATCCCTTAGAAGAAATGGAGTAGCCCTCATAGTCAACCAAAGAGTCTGAAATGAAGTACTTGGGTACAATTTCAAAAACGACAGAATGATCTCAGTTAGTTACCAAGGCAAACCATTCACCATCACAGTAATCCAAGTCTATTCCCCAACCAATAAAACCAAAGAAGCTTAAATTGAATGGGTCTATGAGGACCTACAAGATCTTCTAACACACACACACACACACACACAAAGACATCCTTTTCATCATAGGGGAATGGAATGCAAAAATAGAAAGTCAAGAGATCCTAGGAGTCAGGCAAGTTTGGCCTTGGAGTACAAAATGAAGCAGAGTAAGGGCTTACAAAGGTTTGCCACCAGAATATATTGGTCATAGCAAACACCCTGTTCCAACAGCACAAGAGACAACTCTACACATGGACATCACCGGATGGTCAATACTGAAATCAAATTGATTATAGTCTTTACAGCCAAAGATGGAGAAGCTCTATACAGCCAGCAAAGACAAGACCTAGAGCTCAGTGTGGTTCAGATCATAAGCTCCTTATTGCAAAAATCAGACTTGAATTGAGAAAAGTAGGGGAAAACACTAGGCCATTCTGGTATAACCTAAATCAAACCCCTTATGATTATAGAATGGAAGTAACAAATACATTCAAGGGATTAGCTCTAATAGAGTACCTGAAGAATTATGGATGGAGCTTCATCACATTGTACAGAAGGTGGTGACCAAAACCATCCCCAAGAAAAAGAAATGCAAAAAGGTAAAATGGTTGTCTGAAGAGGGCTACAAATAGCTGAGAAAAAGACAAAGGAAAAGATATACCAACCTGAATGCAGAGTTCCAAAGAACAGCAAGGAGAGATAAGAAAGCTTTCTTAAGTGAACAATGCAAAGAAATAGCGGAAAACAATGGAATGGGAAAAATGAGAGATCTCTTCAAGAAAATACAGATACCAAGGGAACATTTCATGCAAAGATGAGCACAATAAAGGACAGAAATGGTAAGGACCTAACACAGGCAGAATAGATTAAGAAGAGGTGGCAAGAATACTCAGAACTGTACAAAAAAGGTCCTAAATGACCCAGATAACATGATAGTGTGATCACTCACCTAGAGTCAGATATCCTGGAGTAAGAAGTTAAGTGGCCCTTAGGAAGCATTATTATGAACAAAACTAGTGGAGGTGATTGAATTCCAGCTAAGCTATTTCAAATCCTATAGGATGATGCTGTTAAAGTGCTGCACTCAGTATGCCAGCAAATTTGAAAAACTCAGCAGTGGCCACAGGACTGAAAAAGGTCAGTTTTCACTTCAGTCCCAAAGAAGGGCAATGCCAAAGAAAGTTCAAACTACCACACAACTGTACTCATTTCACATGTTAGTAAGGTAATGCTCAAAATTCTTCAAACTAGGCTTCAATAGTACGTGAACTAAGAACTTCCAAATGTAGAAGCTGGATTTAGAAAAAGCAGAGAAATGAGAGATCAAACTGCCAACATCTGGTGGATCATAGAAAAGACAAGAGAATTCCATAAAAACATCTACTTCGGCTTCATTGACTATGCTAAACCCTTTGACCATGTGGATCACAATAAACTGTGGAAAATTCTTTAAGAGATGGGAGTGCCATACCACCTTACTTGTCTCCTGAGAAACCTGTATGCAAGTCAAAAAGCAATAGTTAGAACCAGATATGAAACAATGGACTGGTTCAAAATTGGGAAAGGAGTATATCAAGGCTGTATATTGTCACACTGCTTATTTAACTTATATGCAGGGCACATCATGCAAAATGCCCAGCTGGATGAAGCATAAGCTGGAATCAAGATTATCAGGAGGAATATTAAAACCCTCAGATTTATGCAGAGGACACCACCCTTATGGCAGAAAGTAAAGAACTAAAGAGCCTCTTGATGAAGGTGAAAGAGGAGAGTGAAAAAGCTGGCTTAAAACTCAGGCTTCAAAAAACAAAGATCATGGCATCCAGTCCTATCATTTCATGGCAAATAGATGGGGAAACAATGGAAACAATGACAGACTTTATTTTCTTGGGCTCCAAAATCACTTCAGTTGGTGACTGCAGCCATGAAATTAAAAAACACTTGCTGCTTGGAAGAAAAGCTTTGCAAACCTAGGCTGTGCATTAAAAAGCAGAGCCATCACTTTGCTAACAAAGGTCTGAATGACCAAACCTACGGTTTCTCCAGTAGTCATGTATGGATGTGAGAGTTGGACCACAGTGAAGGCTGAATGCTGAATAATTGATACTTTTGAACTATGGTGTTGGAGATGGCTCTCAAGAGTCCCTTTGACAGCAAGGAGATCAAATCAGTCAATCTTAAAGGAAACCAACCCTGAATATTCATTGGAAGGACTGATGATGCAGCTGAAACTCCAATACTTTGGCCACCTGATGTGAAGAGCTGACTCATTGGAAAAGATCCTGATACTGGGAAAGATTGAAGGCAAAAGGAGAAAGGGGTGACAGAGGATGAGATGGTTGGATGGCATCAACAACTCATTGAGCAAACTCCAGGAGATAATGAAGGACAGGGAAGCCTGGCAGACTACAGTCTTTGCAGTCACAATCAGAGACAAGTGAACAACCAAACAACAACAACAACAATGATTTCATTCATATTGCAACTAAACTGAATAGGCTTTGTGGCCCATGTATTTATTGCTCAGTAATCCAGGAGTTGGTGATGGACAGGGAGGCCTGGCATGCTGCAATCCATGGGGTCGCAAAGAGTCAGACACAACTGAGTGACTGAACTGAACTGAACTGAATTGGTCATTAAGACAAGCAAGGGAGTTAGATCAATATAGTGTAGTAGGAGGATGCACAACTCATCTCCCCCTCCCCCACCCCCGGCACAAACACATCAAAAATACATCAACACATGGAACAATTTTCACTGAAAACTAGCTGGAGATTGGCAGAAAGGCTCCTATATAACCATGGCTGTAAGAAAGATACACATGGAATTGGGGAGAAAGAGAAGAGCATTTGGGTCAGGACCTGTGCCTCCGATAGGGGACTCAGAGGAAAAAGGAGATTACATGGGAGGAGATCCCTGAGGAATAAGCAGTTGGAGCCACATATTGGGTACCCCAGCCATAAGGCCCAACAAAAGGAAGACAAACCCCTTGGCTTTTTGGAGGGCCAGTGGGACTAACAGTAGAGCTACAGGAAGAGAGACCCCACTCAAGAAGAGTGTACCTGCACTTCCTTGCTACAATGCAGGGCGAAGAGCATGTCTTAAGAACGCAGGGGTGGCTAGCTGCATTTCTTGCTACTGTTCCAGTACATGCCCTGGCCTGAGCTGAGTGAGTGCCCAGCACCTCTTGCCTCATGTGGCAGCTCCACACTGAAGCAAAAGCTGCCATGACTGGGGAAAGACCTCAGCCATGAGATTCTGAGGTTACTCCAACTCAAAGTCATGTCTGAGCAGAGAGGGGGCAGTCACTGCTGGCATTTACACCAGCAGTATATCAGATGAGTTACCCAAGGACCAAAGGACTTTAGCTGCCCAGTGCCCTAGACCTCACCAACTGCCCAAGCCAGCCCCTCTTGCTCCAGTGCTTCTGGGAGAGGAGAGAGCTCACACTTCAGGAGTACTGAACCATCTCAGATCCAATCCTCAGGGCTTCTGCTCCAGCAACTTGTGACCTGACCCCACCCCTGATAGGGTTGTGATGGCCATTGATCAGAGGAGGAGCACCAGACCACATTAGACTCTGGTATGGAGAGAGCTCACACTTCAAGAGTACTGAACCATCTCAGATCCAATCCTCAGGGCTTCTGCTCCAGCAACTTGTGACCTGACTCCACCCCTGATAGGGTTGTGATGGCCATTGATCAGAGGAGGAGCACCAGACCACATCAGACTCTGGTTCTAGCCACTCTATCTCAAGTTCCACATCCTACCAAAGTGATACCACCAGCACAACCTAAGGAAAGACATTACTTGTGTTCACATAAAACTCTGTTCTCCTACCAAAACCACTGGGTACATACAGACTGTATAGGGCTATCCCACATAAGGATATACCTTCAAGACTGCAATAGGCAACTGTTTTACCTTATTTCCTAGAGACATAGAAAGTTAATTAAAATGAGGAAACAGAAGAATTTGTCTCAATTGAAAAAGCAAGAGAAAATGTCAATAAAAAACAACTAATAAAACAAATAAGCAATTTACCAGATTCAGTTCAGTTCAGTTCAGTCGCTCAGTCGTGTCTGACTCTTTGCAACCCCATGAATCGCAGCACGCAAGGCCTCCCTGTTCATTACCATCTCTCGGAGTTCACTCAGACTCACATCCATCGAGTCAGTGATGCCATCCAGCCATCTCATCCTTGCTCATCCTCTTCTCCTCCTGCCCCCAATGCCTCCCAGCATCAGAGTCCTTTCCAATAAGTCAACTCTTCGCATGAGGTGGCCAAAGTACTGGAGTTTCAGCTTTAGCATCATTCTTTCCAAAGAAATCCCAGGGTTAAAAACTCTAAACATTAGTTAAAAGGATGCTAACTGAATTAAGGAAAAGAATAGATGAACACAGTGAAAAATCTGACATGGATCTACAGAATACAAGAAGAACAACTCAGAACTGAAGAATACAAAAACTAAAATGAAAAACACACTGGGAGGAATGAATAGCTGACTAGGTGATACAGAGGAGGAAGATAAAATAATGGAAATCTCCCAATGAGAATGTAAAAGTAAATAAACATCTAAAAATTAGAAAAGTTTAATGAATCTTTGGGATAACATCAAGCTTACCAACATTCCCATTATAGGGTTCCCAGAGGAGAAGAAAAGGAATTTGAAAATGTACTTAAAGAAATCATGGCTTAAAACTTCCCAAACCTGAAGAAAGAATTCAGTGAAGTTGCAAGATACAAGATTAATGTACAAAAATCTATTATACTAATAATAAAATATAAAATATAATATAAAATTATATTATAAATACAATATATAAATATAAAAATAGGAAGTAGAAAAGCAATCTTATTTAAAATTTCAATCAAAAAAAGGTTAAGTATTTGGGAATAAACTTAACCAAGGAGGCAAAAGAGCTATACTCTGAAAACTACAAAACACTGATGAAGAAATTTGAAAATGATACAAAGAAATAGAAAGATATCATATATTCTTGGATTAGAAGAATTTATACTGTTCAGATGTCCATGTTAACCAAAGCAATCAACAGATTTAATGAAATCCCCATCAAAATACCAATTACAACTTTCACAGAACTAGAACAAATAATCACAAAATTTATAGGAAACTACAAAAGACCCTAAATCGTTAAAGCAATCCTGAGAAAAAAGAACAAAGCTCAATACATCATGCTTCCTGATTTCAGACTATACTACAAAACTGTAGTAATCAACAACACAGTAATGGCACAAAAACAGACATATTGATCAATGAAACAGAACAGGGAACCCAGATATAAACTCATACACCTATGGTCAATTAATCTATGACAAAGTAGGCAAGAACATACAACGAGGAAAAGACAGTTTCTTCAGTAAGTACTGTTACACATAAAGAAAGAAATCAGAACGTTTTCTTACACGATGTACAAAAATAAGCTAAAAATGGATTAAAGATCTAACAGTAAAACTGGAAATCATAAAACTGCTAGAAGAAAACACAGGCAGAATATTCTTTGACACAAATTTTAGCAATATGGTTTTCTTTTTGGATCTATCTCCTAAGGCAAAGGAAACAAAAGCAAAAGTAAACAAGTGGGACTTAATTAAACTTGAAAACTTTTGCACAGCAGAGAAAACCACTGGCAAAGTGAAAAGACACCTCTTGAATAGGAAAAAATATTTGTAATTGATATGACTGATAAGGGGTTAATACTAAAATATATAAACAGTTCACACAATTCAACATCAAAAACAAACAATCCACTTAAAAAATGGGCCAAGGACCTAAATAGACATTTTTCCAATAGACTAACAGGCACATGAAAAAAATGCTCAACATTGCTAATCATCAGAGAAATGCAAATCAAAGTCACAAGGAGGTATCATCAAATGACTGTTATCAAAAATTCTACAAATAACAAGTCTTGGCAAGGATGTTGACAAAAGTGAACCCAAGTGCAATGTTGGGAGAATTGTAACCTAGTGCAGCCACTATGGAAAACAATATGGAATTCCTCAGAAAAAAATAAAGGTAGAACTACCATATTACCCAGCAATTTCACTGCTAATATATATCTGAAGAAACCAAAAGCACTAATTTGGAGATACAGGCACCCCGATGCTCATAACAGCATAACCCAAGTGCACTGTTGGGAGAATTGTAACCTAGTGCAGCCACTATGGAAAACAATATGGAATTCCTCAGAAAAAAATAAAGGTAGAACTACCATATTACCCAGCAATTTCACTGCTAATATATATCTGAAGAAACCAAAAGCACTAATTTGGAGATACAGGCACCCCGATGCTCATAACAGCATTATTTATAATAGCCAAGATGTGAAAGCAGTATAAGTGCTCCTCAACAGATGAATAGATAAACATGTGTCATATACATACGGTGGAATATCACTTGGTCATAAAAAAGAATGAGATTCTGCCATTTGCAACAACATGGATGGACCTAGAGAGTATTATGCTTCAGTGAAATATGTCAGACAGAGAAAGACAAATACTCTGTATTATAACTTGTATGTGGAATCTAAAAGATAAAACAACCAAACATATATAACAAAACAGAAACAGACACACATATATAGAGAACCAGTGAGAAGAGGCAAGAGGGTACAGGAGAGTTAGGGATATGGGATTAAGAGACACAAATTATTCTCTATAAAATAAATAAGGGGCTTCCCAGGTAGTCCAATGGTTAAGATCCACTTGCCAATGCAGGGGATATCAGTTCAATACCTGGTCTGGGAAGATTCCATATGCTTCAGGGCAACTACACCTGAGTGCCACAACTATTGAGCCTACACTCTGGAGCATGCAAGCCACAACTACTGAAGCAGGCTCACTTTAGAATTCATGCTCCGCAACAAGATAAGCCACTGCAACTAGAAAAAGCCTGTACACAGCAAGGAAGACCCAAAGCAGCCATAAGTAAATAAATACATAAAGGCTTCCCAGGTGGTGCTAGTGGTAAAGAACCTGCCTGCCAATGCAGCAGATGTAAGAGACATGGGTTTGATCCCTGGGTTGGGAAGATCTCCTAGAGGAGGGCATGGCAATCTAGTCCAGTATTCTTGCCTGGATTTTCCCATGGAGAGGAGTCTGGTGGGCCACAGTCCATGGGGTCACACAAGTCGGACACGACTGAAGCAACTTAGCATGCACACACACATATACATATTTAAATATAAATGAGCAACAAGAATATATTTTATAGCATGGGGAGATACAGCCATAATTGATAATAATTTTATATGGATTATAATCTATAAAATATATTGAATCATTTAAAAAAGAGAAAAGCAAGCAAAAATAATGAGTATAGAACTTATCTGTGAAGACTCTAATATGACATTGTGAGGGCTTTGATTAGTGACCAAAAGCATACATATAGGACAGGATTTTCTCTTTCTTCTATATTACTTTTCCCATAAAATATAACTTTCAAATCACAAGTTAGGACTGAACTTTTTCAGGTTCAAAATTAGTGCCAAAATTTTGGCTATTAATTTTTGGTTGTCCCTATGGTTTTTCCAGTAGTCATGTATGGATGTGAGAGTTGGACTGTGAAGAAGGCTGAGAAATATCTTTTTTCCTGATTAAATGATCAGTGTAAAAATTTTAAGTACATAAAATTGAAGGATCACCTCTCTGTCAATTTACACATGCACACATGTATAAACATACACTCACATCCTTAAAATGACAGCACAGCAATCCTGGCAGCTTACTTCTTCCCTCTGAAGAAGCATCTCTGACTGTTAAATTCTTTAAATTTATACTGAGTTGTAGTCAAATCTGATCAAGACTATAAAATGTTCCCTCTATGTTGAAAGCTTTTCTAATAATGTATATGAAAACAATTCTCTTGCCCCCACTTAGAATTTTTTTCTCATACCCAGTCCCTTCACCATTCACTTTCTCTCATACACATACACGTGCACAAGTGAAAGGATTTCCAGATCTATGTTTTTCCTGGATTACAACTTGAATTGAACATAATATTCCAGATATGGAATGATCAGCTGCAGAATATTTTACTGTCTTAACTTGGACATTCTATTTTAAAGCACTTTATTAACCATATGACTTTAAAATCTAAGTGTGCATTTACTTTCTGGGCACCTATATCAAAATTTTCACTTTTAATGAGTTTATAGGCAATTGAAACCTCTAAGCAATTTTGACAGATCTCCTTCTTTCTATATTTAAAAACTTTTTGTCTTAATCTAATTAGGTATTCTCTTTTTTAAGTGAATCAGTTCTATGATCTAGTATATTATTAGTTGTCCCTTCCGAGTTATATCATTTCCAATTGAACCCATTCACCTCCTGTGTCTTTAGGTCACTAATAAAAATGTCAAGCAGATCAGGACAAAATTCACAGCCCTGAAATTTGTCACTCAAAACATCCTTCAAACTTGATATCCATTATCAGCTGCCTTTATGTGCCATGCAATGTTGTGATAGACAAAAATCACTCATGGCATTGGTCTTTTGAATTAACTTAAATTCCCCATATTTTATACAATGATTATAGCATAAAATATTATAAAATTATATAGTGATTATATTCAAGGTGATACATGGACCATCAAATATTTTGTTTATAGTTATGTATTTATTACAGGGTATATTAGAAAAAATATTATTACAAATCTGTGGCCTTAAAGATACTTTCATTTTGGATGAGGTTATGTTTAAATAAAAAAGGTCCGGTGACAAAGAAAAATGTTAGGTATATAAAAGTAAACATGGCATGTGAATATGACAAAAAATAAAGGTATTAATTAGCAAATGACTAAAAATAGAGAAAGTCTGGCATAGAGTTTTATAGTTTTCAATACAAAAAAACTATCATCTGGTCCACACAAAACCACAACAGAGAGTACATAAGAGACATCATCAAATGCCTTACAGAATATACAGCCATTGAAGTGAAATGAAGTCGCTCAGTTGTGTTCGATTCTGTGACTCCATGGAGTGTAGCCTACAGGCTCCTCCATCCATGGGATTTTCCAGACAAAAGACTGGACTAGGTTGCCATTTCCTTCTACAGGAGATCTTCCCAACCCAGGGAATGAACCCGGGTCTCCTGCATTGTAGGCAGACGCTTTACCATCTGAGCTACCAGGGAAGTCCATTACCATTATTCTCAGTCAATAAGTTTCAAGAAACACAGGAAAAGAGTGACATACAATTTTAACTAGTCCTAAGCAAAACTAGGAATCAATATCCACCTCTAATTCTTTATGAAATTAGGCAGAGTTAAAATATAACAATAGAAAAACTTTTAAATAAAAATACTTTTCAGTATTTTTCCTAAAGCGCTCACAAGCCATCTGTCTAATAATCTGCTCTACAATTTGGCCTAATGCTTGTGAACCTACAATTTCTAGATATACTTTTACACCCACTGTGAAAATTAGAACATTGCCTATCTCCAGTCTTTTGATACTTCTATTATGCAAAATTCCTCTGAGATACTTGGCAATAGCTCCTAAATCACAAATGGATTTTTTTTTATTACTCTAAGATGGATGTATTTCATCTGACCCTAAGGACTTGAATTAATTTATACCATCTGCATGTTCTCATCAATTAGTCAATTAACATTCTGAATATTCACTAAGTTCTGAGCAATACTTGTTTCCCCCAGGGAACACAGAGTGCAGCAGGGAAGAAAGACATGTAAATAAATATGTATTTATTTCAATATAACAAGTACTACAACAGAAATATTTACAGAATGCTATGTAGATACAGAGAAAAAAACTAGCAATCTGTGTGTGGCTTTTAAAAGGTAGAGATACGTAAGTTTAGTCTGAAAGACTGTCCATGAGTTTTCCCAGGCAAAGAGGGGCATTCAAACAAAAGGATTAGTAAGTTTAATATTCAGGAAACACTAAGAGGTTTGACAAAGGTGAAGCTCAAAACACATGAATGGAATAGACAGATGAGATGAAAGAAAAGTTCAAAACATACCATGAAGGGCTTTATATGTCATGATAAGAAGTCTGAGCTTAATTCTATAAATTATAGAGAACCAAAAAAAGTTTTTAAGTGTAGAAAGACACAATTTATTTAAAAAGAAAATAACTGGCAGGAGTATAGAAGTTGTCTTCTTTACTTGATTGGAGGGTGAGAAGGGAAAATGTGTGCCAAGCAATAGCAAGAATTTTAAGGAGGCTGCTGAGATAATGCAGGCAAGCAATGAGAACCAGAATCAAGGTGCTATTCTATCCTATTTGGGATTTCAATTTCTCATCAGCATGTTCTTCTAATTTAATAATTAATTTTGGTATTAGGTTGGTCCAAATGTAATTACGGTTTTGAACCATGAATCAAAATCAAGACTCAAACACATCTTTATTAGTCAGAATAGGAACGATTTCAATCAACACATTTTTGCCAAAGAAAAATAGTTTGTTTATTCCTGTAGCATAAAGATCCATGCTTCAGGATTCTGCCAATTCTTGGAAAGCATTTTCTGCATCCTGCTGGTTGTGGAAGCATTTCTCTGCAAAAAGTTGTTGAGATGCTTGAAGACCTAGTAGACTGTTGGCAAGAGGGCAGATGAATATGATGGATGAGGCAAAACTTTGTAGCCCAATTTGTTCAACTTTTGAAGTGTTGGTTGTGTGATGTATAGTCAGGCACTGTCAAGAAGAATTGGTCCCTTTCTGTTGACCAATGCCAGTTGCAAAAGTTGCAGTTTTTGGTGTATCTCATCGATTTGCTGAGCAAATTCTCAGATGTAATGGTTTCGCCAGGGTTCAGAAAGCTGTAGTGGATCAGATGGGCAACAGACCACCAAACAGTGACCATGACCCTTTATTGGTGCAAGTTTGGCTTTGGGAAGTACTTGGAGCCTCTTCTCAGTCCAATCACTGAGCTGGTCATCACCAGTTGTCGTGTACAATCTACTTTTCGTTGCACGTCACAATCCAATCAAAAAATGGTTTGTTGTTGTTGCATAGAATAAGATGATACTTCAAAATGATTTGTTTAATTTGCTGTTAGCTTATCCATTTATCAAGCTTTTTCACCTTTCCAATTTGCTTCAAATGCTGAATGACCATACAACAGTCGATGTTGAGCTCTTCATCAGCTTCTCATGTAGTTGTAACAGGATCAGCTTTGATGATGGCCCTCAATTGGTTCTTGTCAACTTTCAATGACTAGCGACTATGCTCTTCATCTTCAAGGCTCTTGTTTCCTTTGCAAAATGTCTTGAACCACCATTGCCTGTATGTTCGTTAGCAGTTCCTGGCCCAAATGCATTGTTGATGTTGCAAGTGGTATACTCTGCTTTACAACCCATTTTGAACTCAAATAAGGAAATCACTCAAATTTGTTCTTTGTCTAACATCATTTCCATAGTCTAAAATAAATATGAAATAAACAGTAAGTAATGTCATTAGCAAAAAAACATAAAGTGAGAAATGCACATTAAAATGATGTATAACATAACCACATTTATTTATAATGTGTTCCAATATCAAATGGCAAATGGCAACACAAAAACCATGATTACTTCTGCACCAAACTAATAAAAGAGGTGTGAGACAGAAGCTTGGCATGCTGCAGTCCATGAGGTCGCAAAAAGTCAGACAAGACTTGGTAACTGAACAACAAATACAAGAGGTGAGAACAATATACAGAACTAATTCTACTATTTCTTCATCACCTATTAGCATTAGAATTTTCCCCAAGTGATAATTAGCTATCACTTTCCTTTATTATATTTATTCTAAATATAATTACAAATATTTACATTTATTCCAAAATTATGTAAAAACTTTTGATCAAAAGCCAAAATTGTGTTAGAATTTTCTATAAACTTCAAACTATATTAGGCTTTTATCTTTCCTGACAGTATTATTATAGGTTTCTGTTACCTTTCTCTTTGAATTTGATTACATATATGTGATAAAAATTTGCTAGATCCACACCCACCACCTTCTGTTTCTACCTCCTTATAATTTACTAATAGCATGCATAAGTGCTCAGTCATGTCTGACTCTTTGCAACCTCATGGACTGTAACTGGCCAGACTCCTTTTTCCATGGAGTTTTTCAGGCAACACTACTGGAGTGGGTTGCCATTTCCTACTCTAGAGGATCTTCCCAACCCAGGAATTGAACCCACATTTTCTGCATTGGCAGTTGGATTTTCTTTTTTTTTTTTTATCATTGCACCACCTGGGAAGCCCATAATTTACTAATAGCACTCACAGATTCTAGGCATAAATGCAGATATCTAGACTAAAATTTGCATTTCCCCATTTTAATTATCACTAGGTGTAACCATCTGACTAATTGTGACCAACAGAAGTAAAAGGAGCTAGTTTGTGCAATTTAAGAGTATCCTTACAGTGTGCAGACATGCTGTTCTTCCTTTCTTTCTTGATGGTTGAAGTATAGAAGTGATGACTGGAGCTGGAGCAGCTATATTATACCATGAGATGACTTTGAAAATAATATCTACATGGAACAGAACCACAAAATAGGCTGAGTCCATGAGAACCTTGTAGAGCATAGACATTGTGCCAGTCATGGATTACTCACCTACAGATTTCAGCAGAAAAGAGAAATGAATTTCTATCCTATTTAAGCTGCTACAACTTAAAGTTCCTCACAGCCAAGCCTAATCCCTAAATGATAGATATCTTTTAAATTTTAATCTCTTCCATCTTCTTTTAATGATCATAAAGTGAAAGTGGAAAATAAAGCAAAAACATCACTGGCACTAGATAAGTGTAGTTACAATCTGTCACCATATGAGTATATTACAAAATTACTTGAAAGTGAAGATGTAGTCACTCAGTCATGTCTGACTCTTTGAGACCCCATGGACTGCAGTCTGCCAGGCTCCTCTGTCCATGGAATTCTCCAGGTAAGAATACTAGAGTGGGTTGCTATTCCCTTCTGCTGGGGATCTTCCTGACGCATAGATCGAACCCAGGTCTCCTGCACTGCAGGCAGATTCTTTACCATCTGAGACACCAGGGAAGCCAATGTAATTATTTACTACAATATATTCCCTCACCTTTCATTTCATACCCATGACTCATCTATTTTGCAACTGAAGATTTGTACCTCTTAATCTCCCTCATCTATTTCTTTCCTCCTCCTGCTCCTCTTTTCTCTGGCAACCATCTGATTATTCTCTGTTTATAACTGTTTCTGCTTTATTATATTTATTCACTTTTTTGCTTTTTAGATGCCACATAAAAGTGGCATCTAGTATTTGACATATAGTATTTGTCCTTTTCTTTCTGACTCATTTCAGTTAGCATAATACTCTCTAGATCCATTCCTGTTGTTTCAAACAGTAAGATTTCATTCTTTTTTATGGCTGAGTAATATTCCATTGTATATATATAGTATATTTTATATATATATATGTATATATATAGAGAGAGAGAGGCACTTAT
Source organism: Cephalophus harveyi (assembly GCA_006410635.1). Classification (NCBI taxonomy): domain Eukaryota; kingdom Metazoa; phylum Chordata; class Mammalia; order Artiodactyla; family Bovidae; genus Cephalophus; species Cephalophus harveyi. The sequence goes on from SJYT01060385.1 coordinate 202,317, forward strand.
GTGCTTTCATATCTTTTGTTGTTGTTAAGTTGCTAAGTCATGTCCAACTCTTTGCAACCCCATGGACTACAGCATGCCAGGCTTCCCTATCTTGGCTATTGCAAATAAATACTGCAATGAACATAGAAGTATATCTATCTTTTTTAATTAGTGTTTTTTTCTTCATATAAATACCCAGAAATGGAATTGCTAGATAATATGGTAGATCTATTTTAATTTTTTGAGGAATCTCCATACTGTTTTTCATAGTGGCTACACCAATTTACATTT
>SJYT01060387.1:0-18460 GCA_006410635.1 Cephalophus harveyi
CGGTTCACGTATTGCTGAAGCCTGGCTTGGAGGATTTTGAGCATTACTTTACTAGCATGTGAGATGAGTGCAATTGTGCGGTAATTGGAGCATTCTTTTGCATTGCCTTTCTTTGGAATTGGAATGAAAACTGACCTTTTCCAGTCCTGTGGCCACTGCTGAGTTTTCCAAATTTGCTGGCAGATTGAGTGCAGCACTTTGACAGCATCATCTTTCAGGATTTGAAACAGCTCAACTGGAATTCCATCACCTCCACTAGCTTTGTTCGTAGTGATGCTTTCTAAGGCCCACTTGACTTCACATTCCAAGATGTCTGGCTCTAGATTAGTGATCACATCATCATGATTATCTGGGTCGTGAAGATCTTTTTGTACAGTGCTTCTGTGTATTCTTGCATATGTATAAATCTATTGTTTTTCAGATTCTCGATCCTCTGGAGGAGGAAATGGCAACCCACTCCAGTATTCTTGCCTGGAAAATCATTCTTGCTACAGTTCATGGGGTCATAAGAGTCGGAAAGGACTTAGCGACTAAACAACAGCAGTAGGTTATTACAAGACATTGAGTATAGCTCTTCCTGTACAGTAGGTCCTGGCTGGTTATCTGTTTTCTGTATAGTAGTGTGTATGTGTTAATCCCAAACTCCTCATTATCCCTCCCCCTCTTCTGCAGTCTTCATCATACTTTGCATCCTACTTGTACGTATATTTAATATTTATCTTTGTATCACCTCTCCTTTAAAATTTATTGTTTTTTATTTTTTGGGCTGAGCCCCAGAGCTTGTAGGATCTTTCGTTCCCCTACCGGGGATTGAACCCATACCCCCTGGTCAGTGAAAGCTCAGAGACCTAACCACTGGACTGCCAGGGAATTCCCTAGCTTTTGTTATATAGATTATAGCTTATGTGATATACAGCATGTACCATTACCATATTCAATTACATCCTGTTGTATATATTAAAAGGGCGTTTGCTATCACAGCTATATATGGAAAACCAGAGTCACTTGCCATAAATAGAAGTAGCTATAAAAAGAACATAATGACAAGAAGACAGTTTTAAATTCTAGCTAGATGCCTCTGCCTGTTGAAGGCTGAGCCTGGGGCCTGCTCCTTGTGGAGAAGGGAGCCACTGGTGAATGTTCTGGAGGTGTTATGTTACTAGGGCCACAGTGGGGCTGCAGAGATGATCGGGATTTAGACGGGGGCCCAACGGGAGTCACCTTCTCACTCTTCACTGTTATTTGTGAATCAGCAGGCCTCCTCCCTGGCTCCTGTGCTTGAGAACGCACTCCTTTTTTTTAGGAGGTGTTATGTTACTAGGGCCACAGTGGGGCTGCAGAGATGATCGGGATTTAGACGGGGGCCCAACGGGAGTCACCTTCTCACTCTTCACTGTTATTTGTGAATCAGCAGGCCTCCTCCCTGGCTCCTGTGCTTGAGAACGCACTCCTTTTTTTTAAGGAATCTCTCAGGCAGCTGCCCTCATAGGAGGGCTCCTGGGAGGCTTAAGGTCAGTGAATAATTCTGTAAGACGTGGTCCCTCCCCCTGGGGTGACACTTGAGAAAGGAGAGTGAAAATTAAAAGAATGGAGGGCAGACTGAGGAGAAACCCTGAAGTCAGGTGACACGTGAACAGAGGATGGGTAACCGGATGCTGGGCAGAGCGGGGCGTCTCCGGGGAGGTGGACTGAGTTAAGAGAGCGTGGTGAGGCTGGGGGTGCTCCTTGTTACTCTTTTCCACAAAGTCCAGACGGGAGGAGTTCTCATATTTAACTGGTGAGAAGTGGTTAGGGAGGCGGTGGGGTGCAGAAATCACTCACTTTTCTCTTTGCTCCTTTGTCAAATGGAGTTAAAAGATGCTGGATATTCCCCAAGGATGTGTAAGGACAGAATTGAAAAACGCATAAAAAACCCACTTTGGGGACTTCTCTGGGGATCCTGTGGTTAAGACTCCGCCTTCCAATGCTGGGGGCAGGAGTGAGTTTCATCCTTGGTCAGGGTCAGGGAATTAACCACAAGCCACTGGTAGGGTACTGCCAAAAATTAAAAAAAAAATAAAACTTTCTCCGTGGAGTACCCACTGACCCCGGGGAGATGGGGCGGTTCGGCGACAGCAGAGTTCGGGACTGCAGGAGGCAGAGTGAGCCTCATACCTCCGCCCGGGCTTTTGCAGGAAAGCCTGCCGCCTCTGCTGGAGCCGGGCCTCGGGGAAAAAGCAGGCCAAGGGCTTCTCCGTCGCTTTATCCGTGTCCCCGCCCCCTTTCAGGTACCAGGATCATCTATGACCGGAAGTTCCTCATGGAGTGTCGGAACTCACCTGTGACCAAGACGCCCCCGCGGGACCTGCCCACCATTCCCGGGGTCACTAGCCCTACAGGCGATGAGCCCCCCACGGAAGCCAGCCAGAATCACCTGCGCAGCAGCCCCGAGGACAAGCCAGCGGGCGGTGAGTGGCCGGGAACGGCTGGGCTCTCCCTCCAGGAAGCGGAAGAGCGGGCGTGGGGGTGGATGGTCCAGGGAGCACGAGGATGCTCCTGCCCCGTGAAGCAGTCCAGAGGGCGAGGGAAGGGTCTGGGGTGCAGCACTTTCATCGGAACCCACTTTCCCCGGGAAAGGGGCCCAGGAAGCCCAGGCAAGGCCATTCAGCCTCATCAGATAGTCTCCTTAGCGAGGAGCTTGTTCGAAAGGAGATGACATCCAGGCGGCCGCTTTGATAAGCCCTTGGATAACCTTAGCATTTTCAAAAGCAGAGACATTACTTTGCCGACTAAGGTCCGTTTAGTCAAGGCTATGGTTTTTCCTGTGGTCATGTATGGATGTGAGAGTTGGACTGTGAAGAAGGCTGACCGCCGAAGAATTGATGCTTTTGAACTGTGGTGTTGGAGAAGACTCTTGAGAGTCCCTTGGACTGCAAGGAGATCCAACCAGTCCATTCTGAAGGAGATCAGCCCTGGGATTTCTTTGGAAGGAATGCTGCTAAAGCTGAAACTCCAGTACTTTGGCCACCTCATGCGAAGAGTTGACTCATTGGAAAAGACTCTGATGCTGGGAGGGATTGGGGGCAGGAGGAGAAGGGGATGACTGAGGATGAGATGGCTGGATGGCATCACTGACTCGATGGATGTGAGTCTGAGTGAACTCCGAGAGATGGTGATGAACAGGGAGGCCTGGCGTGCTGCGATTCATGGGGTCGCAAAGAGTCAGACACGACTGAGCGACTGAACTGAACTGAACATTTATACAATTGTCCCGGAGGCATTTCTGTGTGTCTGCAGCAATTTGGAACACACCCAGGATGTTTTTGTGCAGGAAGCTGCTTATCAAAAGGACAGTGTCCTTGCCCTCTAGGAAATTACATGTCTGAGGGATCAGAGGAGAAGGCAATGGCACCCCACTCCAGTACTCTTGCCTGGAGAATCCCATGGATGGAGGAGCCTGGTAGGCTACAGTCCATGGGGTCACTAAGAGTCGGACACGACTGAGCGACTTCCCTTTCACTTTTCACTTTCATGCATTGGAGAAGGAAATGGCAACCCACTCCAGTGTTCTTGCCTGGAGAATCCCAGGGACAGGAGAGCCTGTTGGGCTGCTGTCTACGGGGTCACACAGAGTCGGACCCGACTGATGCGACTTAGCAGCAGCAGCAGCAGCAGCAGCGACGGGATCAGAAAGGTGGCAGGGACGTCAGGTGTCCTAGTGGATCAGGCCGTGGAAACAGTGCAACCAGCTGTTTCTGCAGTGGACAAGGGGAGGCTGGGTCCTGCCTCCCACCCACCCCTTCACCCCCCATCAATCACAGCAGCCACCCCCGCAGAGGTGCTTGAATACCATCTCCAAGCATCAGGGACCTGCTGGCCAGAGCATCTGAGCTCTTGTTGTGGGAGGAGGGACCATAAGCACTGGCAGAGCCTGGAAGCTGCTAACCCTTCACCCGAAGGCAGCAACCAAGCCCAGACAGGAAGCAGCTGGGCCCTCGAGCTTGGCTGGCCTTGCTGACAGCATGGAACCCAGCTCCCTGGGGCCTGCAGGCTGTGGTTCATCAGGAAGTCAGGAGCCCCACCTCCCAGAGCGGGCCGCACTTGGAGAGCCATGGGCAAAAGAGAGGTGGACACAGACCCACGGAGCCCAGCAGGAGGGACGGCCCAGGCGGCGAGGTTCCCTGCCCTGTGATAAGCGATGGACAAGGCTTCCCTGGTGGCTCAGCAGGACACCCGGGCTGATCCATGGCCTGGGAGGATCCCACATGCCTCAGAACAAGTAAGCCCATGAACCCCCAACTAGGGAGCCTGTGCTCTAGAGCCCGGGAACCGCAACAATGCCCCCACGCACTTCAGCTCCTGAAGCCTATGTGCGCAGAGCGCAACAAGGGAAGCCACTGCAGTGAAAAGCCTGAGCCCTGCAGCTAGAGAGGAGCTCCCACTGGCCACAACTAGAGAAAGCGTGAGCAGCAACGCAGACCCAGCACAGCCAAAAATAAATCATTATTTTTTAAAAGGATAGAAGGATGGACAGAGTCGTGTGGTTGGTGCTCCACTCCTCTTTCGCCTTAAACCAAAGACTGGCCGTTGCGGATGAAGGCTATCAACACAACCTGAAGGCTGTCCACCGCCTGCACTTGCATACCCTCTCCCCTCCCAGCCTCTCAAGCTGTGCTGGCCCACAACAAAGGCTCTGACCCCACCATGGCAGCCTCATAGTCCACACGGTTGTTGGGATGGGGTGGGCTGAAGGAGGAGGCACGTGGTTTTCCATGTTGCGTCACTGGATATAAGAAACCAAGGCTCCTGCCCTTGGACATGCATATTTGTGTCAACATAACCATAAGTCAAGGGCAGTTGTTACCCCATGGGGGTCACAGCAGCCCTCTGCCCTCCAGAACCTTGGAGCAGCCTTGGCCAGGAGGTCAGGCACAAGGCAGTTCCGTTAAAAAGGAAAACAATGTGCCGCTGCGTGAATTACTTGGAAATTTTAATGGTGAGAGTTGGGCGAGGGCAGTGAGCAGCTGAATTCCCCAAATAGCTGCCGTATTGCAGGGTCAGGCTCTTCTCTGGGGAATCGGGTGTAGGCAGAGGAGGTTATGGTACCATGTCCTAACCCAGAAGTTGGGACACGTGCTCAGAAAGGTTTTATGTTTTAAGGAGTATGTGTCTGTGAAATTGTATTCATTTCAAATCACAAGGAGTCACTCACTCTTCTTAAAGAAAATACAAGTGATCCAGAACACAGGGCTGTCAACTGTCCAGTGGGGAGATGTGGTCTCTGCTCTGGGATTGGGGGAGCGAGTACAGCTGGACGTGTGTCTTGGGAATTCCTGGGCCTGCCCTCTATCCGCTGTCCTCGGCAGCATGCCTCTGGCCCCTGCTCTCCCTGTTGGAATGACAGAACGGGAAATAGCCCCCCTTCCCTGCCTCTCGAAGGTTCAGCTGTGCCATTTGCCCATGGCTCACCTGGTCTTCTGCCCCTCTCTCCCCAGGTGAAGAGTCACAGTTTGAGATGGACATTTAAAGGGCCAGCCATCAGAACGAGCCATGCCTCCGGGCCCCAGCGGCCCCTCTTGGGAGAAGCCACACCAGCCAGGCCTTATGCAAGCGACCATCTTGGGCAGGCGGTGGGCGTGGGGCCAGCCACCCCAGCCCCCTGCTCCCTCACTCAGGGCCCCTGCTCCCCCTTCTTCTTCGTGGACACCAGCACATACCTCCATGTGCCTCCAACTCTGCAGGAACTAGTCCCCGGAGGGCAGTGACCTCGGGCGCATCCCGCAGCCCAGGGCCGGCAAGTGGACACGGAGGAGGCCTTCTGAATGGTCCTCCAGCTCTCCCGGCCCCCTCCTCTGGGGGAGCACCCATGCCCCCCCACCCCCCGACTTAGAGAGACAGCTTAGATTGGTGTGTGGGGAAAGCTCCCCACCCCCTCCCTTCCCGAGAAAGGAAATAAAAGCCACCTTCGCCCTAGGGCCAAGAGTTGGCCCCTGTCTGAGCTCTTTTCAACTCTGTATGGATGGCTAATGCTTCTCAAGCACTTCCTGTTGGCCTCTCAAATTGATGGTCAACGGACACTTGTGTGTGTGTGGGGGGGGGGTGAGTAGAACACGGGTTACCCTCGCGGTATAGCTCAGGAAGTGAACCACACACACTCCACAGGTGTCGTCCTGGCAAGGGTAGAGCTATGCTACTCTCGTCTCCTGTTTTTTGGTGCTGGGGGCTGCCTCTTTTCTGGGCTGAAGGGGAAGTCACCTAGTCGTGTCCGACTCTTCGTGACCCCATGGATCGCAGCCCACCAGGCTCCTCTGTCCATGGGATTTTCCAGGCAAGAGTATTGGAGTGGGGTGCCATCGCCTTCTCCGTTTCTGGGCTGGGTCCCCCCCAAATGTGTCCAGTGGCGCAGTCTCCTTTGTCTTGCAGCCCCCACCCTGCAAGCATCAAAGGCCTGACCCCCGGTGTTCGTCAAGTGTCCCTGTGTGACTGCTAGCGGGCCACAGACCCCTGAAGAAGCTCCCTGCCTTGGGGATTTCATTGAAATGTAAGATTTGCCCATAGAAAAGATAGTATGAACGAGGCTGCATAGGAATTGGTTTCCAGCGAGTGGTCCACATAGGGGAGGCTTCATGGAGCTGATGCTATTGCTGGGTCCTGAGAATACCTGGCTGGGAGGAGGCCGGGGCCCGGGTGGCCAAGGGCAGGTGGTCCTGGAGAAACAGGCTGTACCAGGACAGGGCATCAAGTTGCCTGCTTTGGCCAGAGCAGGCAGTTTGTGAGGGTGGGGGTGCCTTTCATAAATGACAAAGGGGTTCAGATTTCTAAGGGCCTCAAATGCCAGGCGGAGGGGCCCACTGAGAAGCAGTAGGTGTTTCTCCTCTCATACACAGGGTGTGCTGAAGGGCGGAGGGCCCTTGACCAAGAGGCCACGGTCAACCCGGAGCTCACCAGTTCTTGACTCAGAGCACTTATCAGCCTGCTGTTTGGGGAGCAGAAGGCCTTAGTGGCTGAGTCCCTTGCCTGTTTTTTTTTTCTTTTTTCTTTTTTCCTATAGTTGAGTTGGAGTCTCCTCCTTTCCCTGGACTGCAACGGCAGCTGGAAGCCTTGTGCCTGGTGACAGAGTGTGGGAGGATCCGGGGCAGGTTGACTCAGGCATGCAGCATGTACTTTTCCTATGGATAGGAAGTGAGACTGGAGGGGCCACCACCAGGGCAAAGACAACAACTAAAGCCCCAGCTAGGGGACTTCCCTGATGGTCCAGTGGTTAAGACTCTGCAGTGCCAATTTAGGGGGCAGGAGTTCAAGCCCTGGTCAGGGAACTAAGATCCCACATGCTGCATGGCATGGCCAAAATTAAAAAAAAAATAAAAAAAAAATAAAACCAACTCAACAACAAATAAAGCCCCAGCCAGGATCAAACTAGAGATTGACACAACTTTCCCCTAAAAACCTCTTACTCTCTCCCCTTCTGATGTCCAACCTGAGGCCATGATCACAAGTCCAGTCCCCTTCTTGGTCCCACATCCCAGTGTCCAAGGGTAGAAAGTTGGCCTCTCCGACAATAAGAAATTTGTTGACGTGTTGTGAGCCTTTCCCATTGAACAGATGTATCTCCTCCGGAAACCCCAGGTATTTCTTGAGCATCACCCTGGCTGTGTTGCTGTGGAGTGGCAAAGGTCTGTGACACAGTCCTGGTCCTCAGGGAATTTAAAATCTTGTGGGGGAGGGAGATAAAGCTCCTGTGGTCCAGTTTAGCATCCACGGGAATATTCTGAGAAACCTTCACAGTTGGGCCTGCCTGCCTTGGGCATCACCCAAAGCTCTGATTTTGTAGTCAGGGAAAACCCAGTGACAGCTGTGGGGCAGAGGCCGCACGCTCTGAGACAGGAAAGGACAAGGAACTGTTTTAAGCTACGGTGTGTGTGTCCCAAGGATCTTTTGACTTGATCTGGAGACAAGCGGTACTCGGAGTGGAGAAGGACACCCAGAAATGTCTTAAAGCATTCTTTACAGGATTGGCCGTCGCATGGAAGCTGTGTCAGTGCCCTGGCATTCCTATGTGGTCAGACCAGAAGCCTCCACGACTTCCTGCACCTCACCAAGTGCTCAGAGGCAGCAACTCTTCCCATGTCCACTGCCCTGGGGCAGCCTCTTCATTCATCTGGAAATTCGACATTCCTCTAACATGCTCTCTTGGCGCCCCCTGTACCTCAGGTCATCCAGGAAGGCCCTCCCTACATCAAAACCCTACCTGTCCAACCAAGTCCCTTCTCCCTGAAGTTTAGTTCCTAACTCATGGCATTGACACAGCTTCCACGCATCGGCCAATCCTGTAAATAACAACAAAATCAGTGCTTTGAGTTTCAGAACTTAACGTACAGCCCTCCCTGACTCCCCTAAGCAGAGGGCTGTGCCCCTTGCCTCAGGGCAACTCATCTCGAGTGGAAGAGACAGCACCCCAATGACAGGCAATAGACACCTCAGTTCAGTTCAGTCACTCAGTCATGTCCGACTCTTTGCGACCCTGTGGACTGTAACCTACTAGGCTTCTCCGTCCGTGGGATTCTCCAGGCAAGAATACTGGAGTGGATTGCCATTTCCTTCTCCAGGGGATCTTCCCGACCCAGGGATCGAACCCAGGTCTCCCGCATTGGAGGCAGACGCTTTAACCTCTGCGCCAAAGGGGAAGACACCTCAGTTTCTGGAATTAACTAGAATAAAGCCTCCCTTCTCTCTGCAGCCTATTAAATGCGTATGAAAAGGTAAGGAAACTGCAGATTAACTGGGGAGAAGTACGGCCCTTACAGATTAGGTTCTCTTAATGCACACATTCCAAAGAGCAGGACTTAAATGTGTCCTGCAGAGAGGAAGTCCCCTGGCCAAAGTGGAGGTGCAGCCGTCTTCCCCCCAACTGTTCAGAAGTCAGGGGACAGGGAGACAGTTTATTTATTTACTTTTTGGATGAGGTGAATCTAAGTAATTTATTAAAATATGCTTTTAATAACAAATATAATATCTTGAAAGTTTTCATATTTTAAATAATAGAGTTCATTTTTCCAGGGGAAAAAAAAAAAAAAGTCTAGGAAAGACCAGGAAACTGAAAAACAGGACAAAAGAAAAAATCCAAATCCTCCAGAAGCATGCGTGTTAAGTTTCTTGACTGGTAATTGTGAGTTAAAAGTTATTACGCGCAGGGAGACTGTTCTAAAAGGAAGACCTGGAGCTGCTGTTTTTGTTTCTTACTCTAAGGTTCTGAAGAGGCATGTTTTAGTTTCCAGTTGCTGTTCAGCTCAGTGCTGCCTTCTGCTGGAAGGCTTTGTTAAAACAAGGGACCATTCCTCTCTAAGTGACTCCATTACATTCCCTTAGATGAAAAGCCAAGAGTGGTTCAGTTCAGTTCAGTCCAGTCGCTCAGTCGTGTCCGACTCTTTGCGACCCCATGGACTGCAGCATGCCAGGCCTCCCTGTCCATCACCAACTCCCAGAGCTACTCAAACTCCTGTCCGTTGAGTTGATACCGAGAGTGGTGCCTGTGTTCGAACTCCTGGTCCCTCTGCCCTAACCTAGGAGAAGCGTTAGTCACTCAGCTGTGACCCCATGGACTGTAGCCCGCCAGGCTCCTCTGTCCATGGGGTTCTCCAGGCAAGAATACTGGAGTGGGTTGCCATGCCCTCCTCCAGGGGATCTTCCTGACCCAGGGATCAAACCCAGGTCTCCTACATTGCAGCCAGATTCTTTACCATCTGAACCACCAGAGAAGCAAGACTGTCTTCCAAAGGACAGTCAGGACTTGGAACTGTTGAAACTTCTTAGCCTCTACAACAGCGGTTTCTGTTTTGCATTGGAACCGTGGGTACAAGTGTGATTGTCATTCAGGTAATCTCTCAGTTCCTGGGACAGTTTCTGCTTCTGAGCCCTCTGAGAACCACCTGGGAGCCCCCCCACAGCTCCCGAGCTGAGCCTCTAACTCAGATGCGGAACCTTGACAGTGTGTTAGAAAGCTCTGTGTCCAACAGAGGGACAGGGACTCCCAAATATTCTGCACCCCGACGAACTGGCCACACCTTTCTTTACTCAGTTCACTGACCGATTGTGCCAGTGCGGAGCTGATCCGAGTTGGAGAGAGAATAGTATGACTTCCTGTCTCGGTTAGCTCCATAGATGGCAGATCAGCCTTCTCCGGGCAAGGAGCCATCCCCCTGCACAGAGGAAAAAGAGATCTTCGTGGGTGGGCACTTTGTAGAATGAGTGTCCTGGGGTTCATGCCTCCCTCTGTTCAGCCCTGTGTGTGGAAGTGCGCCCCCTACAGGGACAAGACGGCACCACCACTCTTCGCTATCACTTCGGTTCAGTTCAGTTCAGTTGCTCAGCCGTGTCCAACTCTTTGCGACCCCATCAACTGCAGCATTCCAGGCCTCCCTGTCCATCACCAACTCCTGGAGCTTACTCAAATTCATCTCCATTGCGTCGGTGATGCCATCCAACCATCTTATCCTCTATTGTCCCCTTCTCCTCCCGCCTTCAATCTTTCCCAGCATCAGGGTCTTTTTCAATGAGTCGGTTCTTCGAATCAAGTGGCCAAAGTTTTGGAGTTTCAGCTTCAGCATCAGTCCTTCCAATGAATATTCAGGACTGATTTCCTTTAGGATGGACTGGCTGGATCTCCTTGCTGTCCAAGGGACTCTCAAGAGTCTTTTCCAACACCACAGTTCAAAAGCATCAATTCTTTGGCACTCAGCTTTCTTTATAGTCCAACTCTCACATCCATACATGATTACTGGAAAAACAACAGCTTTGACTAGATGGACCTTTGTTGGCAAAGCAATATCTCTGCTTTTTAATATGCTGTCTAGGTTGGTCATAACTTTTCTTACAAGGAGCAAGCGTCTTTTAATTTCATGGCTGCAATCACCATCTGCAGTGATTTTGGAGCCCAAGAAAATGAAGTCTGTCTCTGTTGCCACTGTTTCTGCATCTATTTGCCATGAAGTAGTGGGACCGGATGCCATGATCTTAGTTTTCTGAATGTTGAGTTTTAAGCCAACTTTTTCACTCTCTTCTTTCACTTTCATCAAGAGGCTCTTTAGTTCTTCGCTTTCTGCAAGATTTAATTGAGGACTTCCCTGGTAGTGTTGTGGTTAAGACTCTGGTGCTTCCACTGCAGGGCGCATGAGTTTGATCCCTGGCCAGGGAACTGAGATCCTGCATGCTGCCCCATGTAGCCTAAAAAAAAAAAAAAAAATGTAATTGGAAATACTACTCAATAGTGAGTGAATAGTCCCTCCCTTGACAAGATGTCCTGTTTAGCACCTCCAACCAGAACCTTCAGCCAGTGCTTCCTGAGACTTTAACTCCATCCCTGGACTTACAACTGCCTTCCTGCAGGGTTGAGCATGGGTTATTGAGAACAGGAGGAAAAATGCTGATCCTGACCCGTGAGTTAGCTGACCTGCATGTGTGGAACTACACATGGATGCTACACACTGTAGTGACCAGAGGGATTTGGGTCTGGTGTGGGGTGGGTAGCAGAGGACACTGGCTCTTGGGCCTGCATCATGAACATTTAAATCCTGGAGTAACCGCATGCAAGTTGATGGTTCATTCAGAAACTTCCTTTTGTTGAGGAGGGGAAAGGAAGGAGGTCAAGATTTCATCTCTTGGGACTTCCCTGGCGGTCCAGTGGTTAATATTGTGCTTCCAAGGCAGAAGGCATGGGATCAGTCCCTGGCTGGCAAACTAAAATCCCACATGCCATGCGACACGGACCAAAAATGTTTAAAAAAGTAATCCCTGGCAGTCCAGTGGTTAGGACTCTAAGTTTCTACTTCAGAGAGCACTGGTTCCATTCCTGGTTGAGGAACTGAGATTCCAAAAGCCAGGTCAAAAAAAAAAAGGACTTAAAAAAAAGGGAATTCCTTGTTAGTCCAGTGGTTAGGACTCTGAGTTTTCAGTGCTGTGGCCTGGATTCGATCCCTGGTCTGAGAAATAAAAACCCACAAACCGCAGAGCATGGCTAAAACAAAACAAAACAAAACCTTAGGTCTCTTCTTACCCCAGGATGAGGCCAGCTTGCTGTCAGGTATCCCCTACTGGAGTCTCCCCTGACAACTGCTGTCCTTCCCCAGATAGACGGGGGCCCTGCATCAGCAGCTACCTTCACACTCAGCTCCTCACTGCGGCGCGTCCCCCGCAGTTCCAACAGAAGGAGCGTCTGCCACGTCCTGGCAGAACTTGGTAGGGCTAGAGTGAGGGGAACGTAGTTTACCCTCACTCCCCCAGCCCACCTTCCTGGTTTCCTGCAGAAAGCTCTCCATGAGGACTCCCCAGGGCCTGACCCAGGCATTCTCAACAGGCTCTATCACGACTCCCAAGGGAGCTGTAGGAGAAAGGATGCATCTTGCTTGGATGCTGTGATTTCAATAAATGTAGGGGCTTCCCTGGTGGTCCAGTGGTTGGGTCTCACTCTCTGCTTTCACTATCATGGCCCATGTTCCGTTCCTGGTCGGGGAACTAAGACCCTGCAAGCTGTGCGGTGCAGCATAAATGAACAAATATTTGGTCTTTGCCCCAGTCTTGATGCAGAGCTCCTGATAACCTTGGAATTTCCTGTGATGAGAATAATAAAGGTGTCTTCTGGGAAATTAATGAGGAGACTTTGGGAAACCTAAAGATGCCAGGCCCAGGTTATCAGGGGAGCTAGTCACACTAGAAGGTTAGAACTTTCAGTCTCACCCCCACCTCCCACCCCCAATCTGGGAGGGGAGAAGAGCTGGAACTCCATCACCAGCAAAAGTGAAAGTTACTCAGTCGTGTCCAACTCTTTGCGGACCCCGTGGACTATAGAGTCCATGGAATTCTCCAGGCCAGAATCCTGGAGTGGGTAGCCGTTCCCTCCCTTCTCTAGGGAAACTTCGCAACCCAGAGATCGAACCCAGGTCTCCTGTATTCTCACTGTTTCCTGGGGAAACCGTGGAAACAGTGTCAGACTTTATTTTTTTGGGCTCCAAAATCACTGCAGATGGTGACTGCAGCCATGAAATTAAAAGATGCTTACTCCTTGGAAGAAAAGTTATGACCAACCTAGAGAGCATATTCAAAAGCAGAGACATTACTTTGCCGACTAAGGTCCATCTAGTCAAGGCTATGGTTTTTCCAGTAGTCATGTATGGATGTGAGAGTTGGACTGTGAAGAAGGCTGAGCACCCAAGAATTGATGCGTTTGAACTGTGGTATTGGAGAAGACTCTTGAGAGTCCCTTGGACTGCAAGGAGATCCAACCAGTTCATTCTGAAAGAGATCAGCCCTGGGATTTCTTTGGAAGGAATGATGCTACAGCTGAAACTCCAGTACTTTGGCCACCTCATGGGAAGAGTTGACTCGTTGGAAAAGACTCTGATGCTGGGAGGGATTGGGGGCAGGAGGAGAAGGGGATGACCGACGATGAGATGGCTGGATGGCATCACGGACTTGATGGACGTGAGTCTGAGTGAACTCCGGGAGTTGGTTATGGACAGGGAGGCTTGGCGTGCTGCGATTCATGGGGTCGCAAAGAGTCGGACACGACTGAGCGACTGAACTGAACTGAACTGATATATACATAACATATCATTCAACATATATTAATTCTAATAATACTATAAGATAATTATTGTATTTTTAATTTAAATAATATATAGTATAATATATGATTAATACATATTAATTACATAGAATTATATAATTATCTCTATATAGAATTACTATATTATATATTAAATATTTTATTTGTATATAATATAATTATATTGAATGCTGCTGCTGCTGCTGCTAAGTCGCTTCAGTCGTGTCCGACTCTGTGCGACCCCATAGACGGCAGCCCAACAGGCTCCCCCGTCCCTGGGATTCTCCTGGCAAGAACACTGGAGTGGGTTGCCATTTCCTTCTCCATTGTGTGAAAGCGAAAAGTGAAAGTGAAGTCGCCCACCCGCGACCGACTCCTAGCGACCCCATGGACTGCAGCCTACCAGGCTCCTCTATCCATGGGATTTTCCAGGCAAGAGTACTGGAGTGGCTTGCTATTGCCTTCTCCGAATTATATTGAATAGTATATATAATTATATAATATATTGTATATTTAATATATAGTCACACGTATTAATAATTTACTTGTATTATATATTATATATATATAAAATCCCTGCCCACATGGAGATTTACCTCTTTCTAATAAAAGGAAGAGTAGAACTCTTTTTAATGAGTTGAGTAGGACCCAGGTACCTGGGTTACTACTGGGAAGTAATCACGAGTCTTTAGTCAACGCAGTTTATCCACACTAGAGATTAAGGACCAAGAGCTCCAGCAGAGACTAGAGGAATGCCCCAATGAGATGAATCACCACAATAATTATCTCCATCTTTGTGACAATTATAATGAACACAAAATGCTTTGTTTTGCTTTATATATTATAAAAAACATTGGGGCATGGGCTGGTGTGGGGATGGGGTGAGCGGGGGGAAACCCTAGGAATCTGTAGAGTTCTGGGCATCTAACCAGATGCTCTTTTTAAGGAAAGGGTCCAGACACTCTTGGCCAAGGCTGGTTCAGGGATGGGACATGCTTGAGTCCATACAATCTCTCTCTCTCAGATGCTGAAGCCTTCTGGAAGCCCAGGATCCTCTCTATAAAGTACAAATACAGTTTTTCTGGAGGCTAACACTTTTATCTTGGCTAGTGTCACAGATGAGATTCTTGGGCCACAGCTCAAGTTGGCAAGGAATCTATCTTTCTTTTTATAATTCTCAACTGAAAAAAAAAAAAAGAGCACAACTTAAAAACTGAGAATTATGTTCTATTTCGTGGACAAAACTTAAGCTCAAAAGACGGTCTCTCAGCTCTGAAAGGCTGCTCTGAAAAAAAATAAGGGCAGAGCCAGGATATATAGGAGTTTTTGCAATGAAAACCAGGTAGTTGGAGCATGAAAAGATTACTATTAATGAAAGGAAAACAGACACCTGCCGTTAAGGAATTTAGTGCACTTTTCTGTGCACGGAAGGTGCAAGACCCTGGGCTCATCGAAAGGGCTTCCCAGGTGGCCTTAATGGTAAAGATCCTGCTTGCCAATGTGGGAGACAGACGAGATGAAGGGTCTCTCCCTACGTGGGGAAGATCCCCTGGAGGAGGAAATGGCCTCCACTCCAGTATTCTTGCCTGGAGAATCCCATGGACAGAGGAGCCGGACAGGTCACAGCCCTTAGGCTCGCAAAGAGTTGGATAAGACTGAAGTAATTTAGCAGGGGCTCATTGAATCCATCCTTTCCATATGCATCTTAACTATCTAGGTTGGCATCCTGCTTTCTCACCCTGAGTCCCCTCAGGGTGCACCTCCAGGGGGACTCTAGTAGTGACGGCGTGGTGGTGGCTGCAACGTCCTTTCTTTACTGATATGGCAGGTGACATCTTTTCTTCTACATGATCGAACATAATTTCCTCTTTACCTTCTCTTTACATTTCTTCATATAATCCCACACAGGATTTCTTTTGAACTGTGTTCTGTTGGGGGCTATATAGCCATTTAATTTGAGGCTCCTTTCTCTTCTAGGAGTTTGTGTTTAAGTCTTCAGGGACAGGGATTCTGGTGTTCAGGGCAGGGGCAGCTGGTATTTGATGCTTCCCATGCACTTGGGCATCCACCGAGCCTTCCCTTGCCCCACGTGGTGTCCAGTTATGGGCCCTTGTGTGTCCTTGGACCCTTGAGTTCCTGCTGTTCCCTCTGCTACATACGGACCAGGTTAGAGGACACAGGAGTCTTCCTGCCTCCTCTGAGCCACACCAGGGCACCAAGGTGTCTGCAAGGCTGAGTTCCAGGCTACCTCCACCTAGACTTTACACAATCATGGTCCACCCCTTCTCATTTCCTGGGTAGTCTCTGCGTGAGGAAGGAAAAGCATTTATCCCAAATATTCTACTTATGTTCTGAGCCCTTTCTGCGCTCATAAGGAACAGATATAATAGGCCATTTCTTTTTCCCTCTGCCCTGTCTGCTGGAGGCAGCGAGGCACTGTAGAACCACGTGGGACGCTTTCTTAACTCTATCAGTTCCGGGCCACTCTTTTACAGGGTTCAATTATACTGTCTTTTTTTAAAGGGCAGTGTCTTTTTTTAAGCTCCCAAGATGATTTTAATGCAAAGCCAGGGTTAAGCACTTTGTGGGGAGGGAGAGAGGGAGGGAAACTGGTAGAAGACTGAACAGGGAGAAGAGGGGAAATTTACTATTTCAGAAACTCTTCCACTACATCTGCTATATTGTGAGCTTTAGACAAAGCCCTGTGGTAACCAAGCAGAAGCCCATGGGGCCTTCCAGGGGCTTGGGGGGCGGTGTAAGAGTGAACAGGCCTTCCCCCATATCCTCTGCTTTAGCTCCTCTCTGAGGCTAAAGCACAGTATCTGATCACAGTATCTGATGCACATTTCCTGAGTTCTTTTGCAGACGTTAAATCCACCACCCAGGGGAAGAAATGAACTGGTGGCCATGAACACACAGCGTCCAGACCGACGGGAGCCTAAGAATTGTTAAGCCCTGACATCGCCCTATTACCTCACCAACGAATTAGAGAATTGTGCACACGCTGACCATGTATCCTGGGACTTCCCGTCCCTCACCTTGCCTTTAAAAACGTTTTCCTGAAACTCATCACTTCCAAAGAGCTAAACTTGAATTTGTCGTGCACCAGCAACTATTAACATAGCATTGATGTTGTATTAGGTATGAGTAACCTAGAGATGACTTAAGAGTGTATGGGAGGATCTGTGTAGGTTATATGCAAATATTACATTATTTTATTTAAGAGAACTTGAGCATCTGAAGACTGGTTTTCTCAGGGGTCCTGGAACCATCCCCGCCTCAGATTCCAAAGGATGACTCTATTTTGCTAAAGGCAGGCTCCTTGGAGGAGGAAGAAGGTCGAAAAGCGGGTTGTTAAGTTGTAAGACTTTCTGAATCCTTCATTCCTCTTTGAAGGCCCAGCAAGACAATATTCATGCAAGGGCTGAGTATGGGTGCTGATGTGTGTGTGTGTGTACGCATGTATGCTCACACTAAAGATGCTTCAGTTGTATCTGACTGTTTGCAACCCCATGGACTATAGCCCACCAGGCTCCTCTGTCCATGGGATTCTCCAGGCAAGAACACTGAAGTGGGTTGCCATGCCTTCCTGCAGGGGATCGTCCCGACCCAGGAATCAAACCCGTGTCTCTTACATCTCCTGCATTGGTAGGCGGGTTTTTTACTATAAGCCCATGTGTGCTGATAGAGAGACATAAAATGGACACAGATTTGGGTCCGTTTCTGTAGAATTAGAATCCATATATCTTCTTTTTTGGACCATGCAGTTTGCAGGATCTCAGTTCCCCGACCAGAGATCAAACCTGTGTGCCCTTTAGTGGAAGCATGGAGTCCTAATCACTGGACCACTAGGGAATTCCGTGTTTTTTTTTTTAACGAGAAAACTTTGGTTCCTTAAGGGTCTGAAACATCTTTTTTTCTGCTCGAAAGATGATAGAAATACTGTCATTGAACCCAAGTTCATGTGCCTGACACATAGTGAGGCCACACAAACCAAGACATCGGAGTGTGGAGCAGAAAAGGTCTATTGCAGGGCCCAGCAAGGAGAAAACGTGGTTTGGGCTCAAAAAACCCAAACTCCCAGATGCTTTTCAGGAAGAAGTTTTAAAGGCAACATTTGGAGTGATGGCGGCAGGGCTGAACACCACTGAGCGTGCATATGTATACCAACGAATACGTACAAAAGTAGGATCACAGTGTAATACTGCTTTTTTATTTTTATCTCCTTTTTCATTCTCAAGTCCAGAAATGTGGGGAACCCTCCAGTGGTCAAAGGTTCACCCCTGGTTGGGGAACTAAGATCCTGTAAGGCATGCAGCACTGCCAAAAACAAAAACAAGTCCAGAAATGACATCAGTCAAAACAATTGCTTCTTAAACTTATTAATTTCATCTAAAATAACTAAATCTTATACGGTGAAACAATGGGCTTCCTGGGTGGCTCAAACAGTAAAGAGTCTGCCTGCAACACGGGAGACCTGGGCTTGATACTTGAGTCAGGAAGATCCCCTGGAGAAGGGAATGGCTACCCACACCTGTATTCTTGCCTGGAGAATTCCATGGACAGAGTAACCCGATGGGTCAGGGCAGCAGCTGGGTGGAGTTACCCCACGTCTGAGACCAGTGGCGGCCAGGAGGAGACACCCCGCGTCCGAGGTCAGGGACAGTCGGGAGAAGCCACCTCGAGCTTGAGGCCAGGGGCGGTGACCCCGGGGAGCCACCACGAGCCCGAGTCCGAGGCCAGGAGCGGCAGCTGGGAGGAGCCACCCACGCCCGAGGCCAGGCCTGGCGGCTGGGAGGAGCAACCCAAGTATCGGTGGCTAGGGCCTAGAAGAGCTATCCCACATTGAAGGTCAGGAACAGCGGCGGTAAGGAGATACCCCTC